>MCJB01050121.1:25439-42560 GCA_002018475.1 Nicotiana obtusifolia
ATATATATATATATATATATATATATATATATAAACTTTTAAAACATACGCCTCTGTGGGCATCATTATCATCATATCGTACCCGGCCACGTGGAGCTCTATAAAATCCAACTGATTTGTGGTTGTACAGTAAGTTCTGTACCCGGTCGACTATAGTGCGGCTCGGTAGAGTGAAATAGATACATATATATGATACGTGCTGGACTCATTGGAATCACATTTTGAACCTTTCGAAGTGACGTAAGGTAGGTATCCTCCATACACGTTTATTAGGATTAACTCTTCATCAAGAATCTTATAAGAATCAGGAAGTACCAACAACATTGATAACATAAGAATAAGAAAAGTAACATCAACATCAATCGTTCCATAAGAAGGGAAACAATGTAAGTAGTGCTAGCCTCTAAGAGCGGAGTATCTTTGGAAGCTCGTTCATTACATTACGCACAATCAAAGCCGTGCAAAAGAAGGAAAGGGATGGCCTCACATACCTTTTATATACTTCCCAATATCAAGCTATAAAAATTCCACGACTCCTTAGTCTATAATAAGAGAAATGACACTATCGTTATTGTTTAAGCGTCGTAACTATTATGTATCAACCGTAACCTATTTTACGATGAAACGGACAGCACCACCCTTATTTATATGACTTCCCACAAGTTAAAAAAATCAACAAACAGCCCAAACAACATCAATAATAATCATATTGAGCCTCCCAAAACAATCCACCAACCAACAACATTACTAGCAAGCCTTTCGTCATATATCTCACAAGTTCTAGCTTCAACAACTTAGCCGTAACATGGATAATCTTAAATACATGTAGGATAAGAGGTTCCTTACCTTTAAACAGAAATAAAAACTCCAATGTAACCTCAATTGACCACGAAATATCCCTCCAATGCTGCCACAATAACAAGGAAGCGAAGCTAGCAATCAATTAGGGTTTTTCGGCACTAGAATCACTTTAGAAGACATGAAATCACCTAGGGTTGATATTAAAACATGAGGGAGTATTTTACAGAGCACAAAAAACTTAAAACTACCTCCCACAAGAGCTGGAACAACACAAAAATCAGCAACAACAAGAAGAACAAGAAACTTACTAGCGCCACGGGATTCCCGACACTTGATTTTTGTTGTTTGCCCTTTTTTTTAGTCTTGGATCATGAGCTATTATAGGAACATTGGTCCTCGAATGTAAGGGTTTACGGGAGTCTAACTCATCGTGGATTTCTAACAGAATTTTCCCGCTGAGTTTCCTCTATAAAATGGACACTAGCCAAACTTGCAAGCAGTTAAACCCAACCTATGGCCTTACAAGGCTATACAAAGCATTATAGATATGTACATTATCTGCATATCACCATTTTGTTTTAATAAAGAGTATTCTCAAGTTATTGCTTACCTCATAGAGACGTTTCTCCTTCTAATACGTCATGCGTCCCCCCGGCATCCTCGTTATCTTCGTTCTGGAACAGGTAAGGGTATTTAGACTTCATCTCATCTTCTGCTTCCCATGTCATTTCTTTCGAATTATTGTTCCTCCACAATACTTTAATGGAAGCTACATCCTTTGTTCTCAGCTTGCGGACTTGTCGATCTAATATAGCCACTGGCATTTCTTCATATGATAGATCCTTTGTAACTTGTACATCTTTGATAGGGACGACCCGAGAAGGGTCTCCAATACATTTCCTCAACATAGATACATGAAGTACCGGGTGGACAAATTCCAATTCGGATGGCAATTCTAACTCATAAGCAACCTGTCCAATTCGTCGAAGAATTTTGTACGACCCGATATACTGCAGATTCAGTTTACCCTTCTTCCCAAAACGCATAACACCTTTCATCGGCGAGATCTTCAAGAAAATCCAATCACCAACCTCAAATTCCAGGTCATGACATCAGACATCAGAATAAGATTTTTGCCTGCTTTGTGCCGTCTTCAGTCGTCTTGTATCACTTTCACCTTCTCAATGTCTTGGTGAATCAAATCTGGCCAATACAATTTTGTCTCACCGACTTCGAACCATCCAACTAGTGATCTACATCTCCTCCCGTATAGTGCCTCGTACGGGGCCATTTTAATACTGGAATGGTAGCTATTATTGTAGGCGAATTCTATGAGTGCCAGATGATCATCCCAGTTCCCCTTGAAATCTAGAACACATGCTCGTAGCATATCTTCAAGTGTCTGAATGGTACGTTCAGCCTGTCCGTCAATCTGCGGATGGAATGTCGTGCTGAGATTCACGTGTATGACTAAACCCTTCTGAAAAGACCTCCAAAAGTTAGCTGTAAATTGAGCTCCTCAGTCTGAAATAATAGATAATGGCACACCATGAAGCCTAACAATCTCCTTGATATACAATTTCACATAATCTTCAGTTGTGTAAGTTATCTTAACTGGCAAAAAATGGGCTAAATGTAAGTCGAACAACTATCACCCAGATGGAGTCAAACTTATGATAAGAGTGAGGTAACCCAACAATGAAGTCCATATTAATCACCTCCCATTTCCAAGTCCGAATTTCTATATTCTGAATCAATCCACCGGGTTTCTAATGCTTAATCTTTAGTTGTTGACAATTAGGGCACTGGCTACAAATTCTGCAATAGACTTCTTCAAGTTATCCCACCAATACTGCTCCTTAATGTCATGATACATCTTTGTCGTGGGATGGATGGAATATCGGGACTGATGAATCTCAATCATAATTTTCTCTGGCAACCCTACTACATTAGGCACGCATAATCGGCCCTGTTATCTTAGTGCCCCATCTCCTCCGATCTCGAAAGCCATAATTTTACACTGCTAAATGCTTTCTCTCAATCGTACTAAGGTAGGATCTTCATATTGCCATACTTTTACCTCGGTTACCATAGATGATTCTGACGTATTCTGTATAGTAACACCTCCGTCATCAAAGTCTAACAATCCGATTCTCATATTGGCTAGCTGATGAAGCTCTTTAGTCAACCCCTGTTTACTTGCCTCAATGCGTACTAGGCTTCCCATTGACTTACGACTGAGAGCGTCTGCCACAACATTGGTTTTACCGGGATGGTACGATATCTCGACATCGTAATCTTTCAGTAATTCAAGCCACCTATGCTGCCTCATATTCAACTCCTTCTGCTTGAATATGTATTGTAAGCTTTTGTGATCTGTGTAGATGTCAACATGGACACCGTATAAGTAGTGCCGCCAAATCTTCAAAGCATATATTACTTACGCCAATTCCAGATCATGAGTCGGGTAATTATTTTCATGCTTCTTCAATTGTCTTGATACATAAGCAATTACCTTCCCACGTTGCACCAATACGCACCCCAAACCTATATTTGAGGCATCACAATATACCACATAACCTTCGGTTCCTTCTAGGAGAGTGAGCACTGGTGCGGATGTCAATCGATTCTTTAGCTCCTGAAAATTACATTCACAAGCGTCAGACCACTGGAACTTGGTAGCTTTCTATGTTAACTTAGTCAATGGTGCTGACATAGAGGAAAACCCTTCTACAAATCGCCTATAATATCCTGCTAGCCCCAGGAAGCTGCGGACTTCTGACGGTGTTGTAGGTCTTGGCCAACTCTTCACTGCATCGATCTTCTGAGTGTCGACACTAATACCCTCGTCAGATATCATATGGCCAAGGAATGCTACTGAGTTTAGCCATAATAAACATTTGGAGAGCTTAGCATATAACTTACGATCCTGAAGGGTCTGTAATACTATCTGCAAGTGGCCCGCATGTTCCGCCTCCGAACGAGAGTACACCAGAATTTCATCAATGAACACGATCACGAACACATCAAGATAAGGGCTGAATACACTATTCATGAGATCCATAAAAGCTGTTTGGGGCGTTTGTTAGACTGAACGACATCACCAAGAACTCAAAATGCCCATATCTTGTCCGGAAGGCCATTTTTGGAATATCCTTCTCCTTGACCCTCACCTGATGATACCCTGAACGTAAGTCAATCTTGGAAAATACTTGGCACCCTGGAGTTGGTCAAACAAGTCATCAATCCTTGGAAGTGGATATTTTTTCTTTATAGTAAACTTATTCAACTGTCGATAATCGATACACATTCTTAACGACCCATGAAACTGTTATCCAGCAAGTCCTTCAACTGCACCTTCAACTCTCGCAACTCTGCCGGGGCCATCTTGTATGGAGGGATAGAGATCGGTTGAGTGTCAGGAAACATATCAATGCTAAACTCAATCTCCATTTCAGGAGGAAGACCTGGGAGTTCATCTGGGAAAACATCTGGAAATTCATTGACCACGGGGATTGATTGCATAGTAGGCGGCTTCGCCTCCGTATCCCTAACGCGAACGAGATGATAAATGTAACCCTTTGATATCATCTTCCTTGCCTTAAGATAGGAAATAAACATACCTTTCGGCGTAGCACTGTTCCCCTTCCATTCGATGACGGGTTCACTAGGAAACTGAAACCTAACCATCTTTGAACGACAATCAACATTTGCATAGAATAAGGCCAACCAGTCCATTCCCATTATCACATCGAAATCAACCATTTCTAACTCAAATAAATTCGCCGAGGTTTGACGACAAAAAATCATCACTGTATAACCTCTATATACCCTTCTAGCAACCACTGATTCTCCTATCGGAGTAGGTACCGCAAGTGGTTTACTTATTAATTCAGTTTTGACGCCAAACTTATTAGCCACAAAGGGTGTAACATATGATAATGTAGATCTCGGATCAATCAACGCATATACATCATAAGAAAACACAGACAATATACCTGTAACAACATCCGGAGATGACTCGAGATCCTGTCGACCTACTAGAGCATATGTTCAATTTTGAGTACCACTCGAACTCGGCACTGTACCTCTACCTCTACCACGACTTGTCGACTGCTGAAAACCCCGTGCTGGAGGTCGAACTGATGAGGAAGAACCAGACACAAATCCAGTCGGCTGAGCCATACCACCACCTCCTCTGTTAGGACAATCCCACCTCATATGGCCAGGCTGTCCGCAAGAATAGCATGCATCGGAACCTCGACGGCACAGTCCAAAGTGGGCCTTGCCACACTGATCACAACGAGGTGTTGGGGGTCTCGTCTGACTAGTATCCCTATGATATTGTGAGCCTGATGCCCGCGAACTCTGACCTGAACCAGAATAGGTAAATTGATCATACTGAGGCCTCTGAAAGCGTGGAGGAGCACTAGCTACAGGTGGCTCCAAACTCCTCGAAGACTGGGGCCTGACACTACCTCTGAAGTCACCAAAATACCCTGCAAATCTCGCCCTCTTATGTTGGCCCCTATCCTGCTCCCTATCTACTCTTTGCTGGCGCTTACGATCCTCTAGTTTCTGGGCATAAGCCTGAATACGGGAAATATCCATGCCCTCTATCAAGGAGGCTGTCGTGCACTCATTTATCAGATGTGGTCCCAATCCGTTAACGAACAGGTGCACCCTATCAGCAGCACCGGTATTCTACCTCTGAGCCTGAGCAGCTACCAAGCTAGTCAACAACTGTATCGCACTCCACACATCCTGGTCTGCAGTACCAGATGGAGGAACTGGAGATGCTGGGTGCCTTCTAATATCCTCTGGAGGAGAAAGAGTAAATGAGGTCTGAGACGGCATCCCACTCTAAGGCTCACTTTGGCCTGCTCTGGCGGGAGGCACCTGACTGGTACCCTCTCCCGCAGCTGTATCAAGGCGTCTACTAATCATTTGCTTCCAAGTCGTGGGCATCGCTGAAAAGAACATGGTGAATATTAGACACGAATACTTATGACTCAGCTCTGCGCACGATCTAGATTCAGGAAAAAGGTAATAACCCTAAATTTCATGCAGCCTCCTGATTATAAATGTGGCACGCTACACATCCATAATCAAGACTCTACTAGACACGTCTCATAGACAACCCCTAGGACAGGCTTGCTTTGATACCACCTTTGTCACGATCCAAGCCGCAGGGCCATGACTAGCACTCGGGCCATACTTGCCGGGCACCAATGCACATTTTATCTAACCTTTCTTCTTATCTATAAGGGCCGATAAGATCAGTATAAATGGTAGACATGAATCTTAAACAACCAAAAATGACAGATAATGGCATGAACATATATATCATGAGCCGAAAAGGCTGTCATGAAGCTACATATAAGGTACGAGCTAACAAGCTGCCATGAGAGACTATACAAACAAAAATTAGTCGACAAGGCAATCCAAACTATACATGAGTCGACACCTGTCTATAAGTCATTAAAGGAACATAAGTGCTGCAACATTACCGGAACAGGGCCCCGACATACCCATAACGCCTATAACAAAAATGCATACCAAGACCACGGCAAGTCCGGAGATGGGATCTCGCCAATAACCGCTGAACTGGACAGCCTACTATCGTGGGGGAGCTTCGCCTACCCGTCTATCAGGACCTACAGCACGACATGCAGCATCCACAAATAAAAGGACGTCAGTAAGAATAAAGTACTGAGTATGTAAGGCAAGAAAGCATAAGTAAGAACAATAATGTAAAAAGGGATAGAGAATATACAACCTGTAACATCTAGGTACCTCTAAGGGCTACTGACATGAATGCATGATGTGTGTGTGTGTGTGTGTATATATATATGTACACACAAATAAACTTTTAAAACATACGCCTCTGTGGGCATCATTATCATCATATCGTACCCGGCCCTAATAGGCTCGGTAAAAACGTACCCGGCCATCACAAGGCTCGGTAGAATCGTACCCGGCCACGTGGAGCTCGGTAAAATCCAACTGATCAGTGGTTGTACAATAGATTTTATACCTGGCCGACTATAGAGTGGCTCGGTAGAGTGAAATAGATACATATATATGATGCGTGCTGGACTCATTGGAATCACATTTTGAACCTTTCGGAGTGACGTAAGGTCGGTATCCTCCGTACAAGTTTATTAGGATTAACTCTTCATCAAGAATCTTATAAGAATCAGGAAGTACCAACAACATTGATAACATAAGAATAAGAGAAGTAACATCAACATCAATCATTCCATAAGAAGGGAAACAATGTAAGTAGTGCTAGCCTCTAAGAGTGGAGTATCTTTGGAAGCTCGTTCATTACATTACGCATAATCAAAGTCGTGCAAAAGAAGGAAAGGGATAGACTCACATACCTTTTATATACTGCCCAATTTCAAGCTATGAAAATGCCACGACTCCTTAGTCTATAATAAGAGAAATGACACTATCATTATCGTTTAAGCATCGTAACTATTATGTATCAACCGTAACCTATTTTACGATGAAACAGATAGCACCTCCCCTATTTATATGACTTCCCACAAGTTAATACAATCACCAAACAGCCCAAACAACATCAATAATAATCATATTGAGCCTCCCAAAATAGTCCACCAACCAACAACATTACTAGCAAGCCTTTCGACATATATCTCTCAAGTTCTAGCTTCAACGACTTAGCCGTAACTTGAATAATCTTAAATATATGTAGGGTAAGAGGTTCCTTACCTTTAAACAGAAATAAAAACTCCAATTTGACCTTAATTGACCACAAAATATCCCTCCAATGCTGCCACAAGAACAAGAAAGCGAAGCTAGCAATCAATTAGGGTTTTTCGGCACTAGAATCACTTTAGAAGACTTGAAATCACCTAGGGTTGATATTAAAACTTGAGGGAGTATTTTACAGAGCACAAACAACTTAAAACTACCTCCCACACGAGCTGGAACAACACAAAAATCAGCAACAACAAGAAGAACAAGAAACTTACTAGAGCCACGGGATTCCCGACACTTGATTTGTGTTGTTTGCCCTTTGTTTTAGTCTTGGATCATGAGAGAACCTTGAGATAGTGTTCTTAGGGTTCTAAGGTCTGCATATACTAAAAAATAATAACTTAAAACGGGGTTGAGGCATGTTATATATATCCATATGTCTTAACCGCCTATGTGGGCCCCATAGAGAGCTGCTTGGCGCGGTCTCGCGAAAACGCGAATATCTCTCACCGCAGAGATCATATCGACAAACGGTTTAATGCGTTAGAAACTAGACTCATACATCTTTAATTTGGTGGGTATATCACCCTTTAATTCCAAGTAAATTGGTATAAAAGCTTAGTGACATTTGACCTAAAGTATAAGTAAAATTATGAACGTAAGTTGCGACAACTTTTGTCGACTTTTGTTTCATAACTCGTTTGACTTCAAGAATTATGAAACGGATATTATATGATTCAAGTACCTTATATAACGACCTCTTGGTAATATTAATCACCTCTATATTTACCCGAAAATACGAATTACAACATCCTTGATTCGTTTAACGTCTAGTACTTGTTAACCACTCTTATACACCCTTATATCATTTAAGACCAATTGGACAAAATTCTTATCATCTCAAAGATAATCTCTTCTCGGACCTGCATAGAGTAACTTACAGCGTAAGCTAACGTATGCAAATGTGGGTTGTAACATTTAGTATAAATAATATAATAAATATAATTATTCATAGAATATAGGCTATTATTGTAAATTATGTAAAATATATTTAAAATAAAAATATAATTATATAAGACAAAGTAAAAATTTTATGAAGCATATATATAGATACAAATAATAAATTTGAATGACTAAGTCATCCTAAAATAATTTAAAGAGATAATTAATAAGTAATCAAGTAATTTAAATGCAAGAAAATAAATTTTTAAAGCTCTAAAAATTATGGAAAATTATAGAAAATACGTGTATAACTCTTGTAAATTAAGTAATGACGAAAAAATGACATTTTGAAAGTAAATATACTTCTTTAGAAAATATGAGGACAAAATTGGGTATCAACAGCTTCTTCTCTTTACCCGGGGATGATGAAAGAGTTGTCAGATAAAGAAAATGATGACCAATTTTATCCGAATTGAGTGAGGAATGATGTATTTTTTGAAAAATGGGGGCCGAACCCTGGTTCCTGAGTTGCTTACATATTCCTGGTACTACGGGAATCAGGCCGTGTGTAGTTCTGGATCCAACGGCAAATGAAACTGATGGAGTTATTATAAGAGAGGGTAGTGTTGCAGGTAACGGATAATTTTAGGTGGAGATATGGGTGCAATTTTGAAAGTTATGGATATATAAAGCGAGTATTTGAGCGGTTATGGGACAAAAGAGCAATCAGTTAATTGCCGTCAGTTACGTTTGAGATAGTCAGTGATGTGAACGTTTTGAACGGAATTCGGAGCAAAAATTGCTCCTGTTTGTAGAACGGTTACCTCTTGAGTTACCTCCAAAATTTTAAAACACGATGCACGCGAATATATATAGGTTATTGCGAGAATTTAAACATGATAAAAATTCCTTCGGACCATGAAGGTTGTCTTTGGACGATGAGGATGATGTCCTTAGACCATGATGTCATGGGTCATAAAACGTATGATAAGGGATTCGCAGGCCATGAAATGGTGTCCTCGAGCCATGAGGATGATGCCTCTGGACTATGACGCCTTTGAATGATGATGTGCAGTTTCGAGAGATCCTCAGGCCATAGAATGGTGTCTTCAGGCTATGAGGATGGTGCCTTCGAACTATGATGCCTTCAGATAATGTGGCGATGTTTCAGCCCATGAAATGCATGGATGCATTGATATTTATTGGTTGACAAAGGGAATAGGCAATGCTTAGTCGTATGCGAGACCCAGACAAGGCAATGCTTGGCCTTATGGAAATGATGGAGACAGCGCTTAGTCTCATGCAATGTAATGAGGGCAGTGCTTAACCCTGTGCATGAGAAGGAAATTCTTAGTCTTATGCAATAATGGAGGCAGTGCTTAGCCTCATCCAATAATGGAGGCCGTGCTTAGCCTCATGCAAGGAATGGAGATAGTGTTTAGTCTCGTGCAAAGAAACGCAGTGCTTAGCCTTATGCAATGTGGAGACAGTGCTTAGTCTCATGCAAAGAATGGATACAGTGCTTAATCTCATGCAAAGGAAGGCAGTGCTTAGCCTTATGCATTATGGAGACGGTGCTTAGTCTCATGCAAAGAATGGAGACAGTGCTTAGTCTCATGCAAAGAATGGAGACAATGCTTAGTTTCATGCAAAGAATGGAGACAATGCTTAGTCTCATGCAAAGAAAGGCAGTGCTTAGTCTTAGACAATGAATGGAGGCAGTGCTTAGTCTCATGAAAAGAAAGGCAGTGCTTAGCCTTATGCAATGTAGAGACAGCATTTGGTCTCATGCAAAGAAAGGCAGTGCTTAGCCTTATGCAATGCGGAGACAGTGTTTAGTCTCATGTAAAAAAAAAAAAAGCAGTTCTTAGCCTTATGCGATGATGAGGGAAATTCCTAGCCCTATGGAAGGAAAGCAATGACTAACTGCGAGAGAGTAAAGCATTTCTTAGCTTAATGTATTTGAGTTTGGCAATTCTTGTTGTTGTGAAGATAGAGACCTTGTGGTGTGTATGTATTTGCAGGTGTTCCTATTATGTTCATTGTGCCTGCATCCAAAGAAAAAGTTATGAGTTCGGCGGGGGAAGGTTGGTTCGTGCTCTCGATTCCTTGCTTCGCTTTTGCTTTTGTCTGGAGGCCTTGCTTGAGTCACCCCGGGTAACGTCTGGCTACTGTAGAAATAAAATTTTCGAAAAACATGCACTTGATAAATTATTTATGTAGTTGTTTGAAATATGTGATGATGTACGAGATCAAATAATTTTGATGAATTGCTGACTGTGACGCATTTTGAGACGTTGCAACCTCCTTGCTTCAGAATTTTGAGGACCTCCTCAAAATTCTGCCCAGTTTAAATGCATACTTCTGGCAACACATTCCTTGGCGATTCCAAATGTGATGAGATTCGGCAAACTTGAGACCTTGCCCCAATTTCTGACCATAGGGAAAATGAAGATTTTATTATGAAGATTTTATTAGTAAGTAAGCTTTTGCTAGATGTCCTCCTTCACCGTTATCCATGCCTTGGCAATCCGAGAGTCTTTTTCTCTTCTAGCTTTATCAATCCTTGTTCTAGGTATTCCGATCTTTTGGTTGACTTAGTAGCAATCTCCTTCCATTCCTTTATCGTCTCCATGTTCACTTTGTGATGTTCCAGATGTTTAGCTTCAGACTCAAACACCCTTTTGCGTAGCCTATTATACTTAACATGTGCCTCAGCCACTTCATCTATGATTATGTCCTTCAGATTGACACCTAGCTTGACGTCCCCCGTTACGTCGTCTTCCAACCATGATAGATAGTAGTACATATGACCGGCGTGATACCTGTCTGGCTCAATGGTTCCTCCTTCCACAATGATCTTTTGGTTCCACATGTGTTGCGCCTCGAACTTAAATGGAATGATATTTCCCTTGAAATCTACCTTGTACTGGACTATGTTGAAAACACGAGGTATGACTTGTTTCCTCCTAGCTTGTCGTATTATCTTTATAGGAGCATAAAGATAGATGCCTCACAACTCGATCAGTACCAAATGAGTATTCCCCCTTAACCTAATAATGAAATCACCACACATGCAACAGAAGCAAAACCAGCACCAGTAACAAAGAAAATAGCAGCAGAACACCTGGATATCAGCAGAAATCAGAACTCACAGCAACACAGATACACTCCCTCCACAACAACAATAAATGCAACAGCAGCAGAAATCTTCAGAACATCAGTAGTAGCAGAAATACCAGCAAAGACAGTACCAACAGTAACACTACAAACAGGAGCAGCAGGAAACTCAGCAACTGTCACAGGAGCAAAATCAGAAATACATTAGTAACTACACTCAACAGCAGAGACAGGAGCAAGACCAACAATAGCAAAATCAGCAAGAATCAGCAAGATCAGATGCAGCAACATAGACAGAAACATAAAAAACAACAATATCAGTGTCAACAGCTATGTCAGAAACAGCAACAGCAACAATTTAACAGTAGCAGCAGACACAGTAACATTGAAAACAGTAGCAGCAGCAGACATATTGATGCACCAGCCAGACCAACCAGCAATAGCAATAAATCAATCCATCATGACAGCAGTAGCACAAGGAGATAACAGCAATCACAGATGCAGCAACCTCAACTTCAACATCAAGAATGATAGCAGCAGACAACACAAGACATCACAACATTCCTTGGTAGATAAAGACAAATCACATGCAACAGAGAAGGATCAGCAGCAGCAGCAGCAGGAAAATGAACTCAAGCAACAGACAACATAAACAACAGGACACACATCAAAGCAACAGAGGTTATCAATGCAACTCAGCTACTATATGGCTTACTTTTGACAGTTATCTTCAATTGTTCTTTCCTTACAAAAGTCAAAGCAAAATCGAAGATTACTACTCCTTTCTATATGGTACAACCCTTAGAAGACCCCAATATTTTGTTAGAGATAGAACCAATTGTATGAGAAGGAGCACTCATTCAGTAGAATTAGGAATACATGTACTTTTTTGTATAGTTGACCTAGATTCACTACTCATTGTTTTTGTACATATGACTGGCTATCGATGTTATAAGATAGACAGTCATTACATCACTATAGTTCTAACTCACCTTAGATATTTAGGTACATTTGGTCATCAAATGTGGATGACCAAGGATGTACACCTTCTCTATATGAAGGTCAGGTCGATGCCCCCCTCCATCTTTGTATTTTCGATTATATATATGAAAAGCAGCACTAGGCAGACAGCCTAGTGATTATTTAAAAAAAAATCACTACTAGAAAACCATTCAAACATCCAATGTACCTGCTCGTCTGTCAGATTGCTGAAAAACGCACCCAACTTACAGCATTTCCAGGTTGTGCAAACCTGTCTGGAATAAATGTCATTTTCTTTGGGTGATGGTTGGCTACGTAGTCATTCAGTGGCCTTCGTAGAAGCTCTTGACGGTACTCTCCTCTCTAAAAGTGTTCCAGCAGCCAGACTTGTAGCAATAGATTACAACCCACAAAGTGTCCAAATCCCTGCTTGCACCGATCTAGAGCACGGTACATCTCAGCTAAGATCATAGGGATGATAGTATAAGTTTGTCCTTCGATGCCATCCATCAAGGTCCTGGTGACCATGGCTAAGCGAGTATGAATCCTTCCCCCTTTCATTGGAAATATGAACAGCCCCAAGAAGCAGACGACGAACACATAAACCCGGCGGTGCACTCATCTCAATGAAATAATGGCTAGTTCGTCATGGTGAAGATGATACGACTTTCTATACCCATAACGCTCGTAAAGAAATTCAAAAGGGATGTATGATTTTGTTTAGACAGAGCAGCTCATCATTTTTCTTAAAACCCAACATTTTCAAAAAACTGCGAGGAGTGTGATTCTCTAGTACCACTAATCCCGGACTATCCCATGGCAACTTGGTGAAGCCTCCTATTTCTTCTAGGAGAGGAGTCATTTCTATATTGCCAAATCAAAAAACAGCCCTTTTCTCATCCCAGAACATGGTAGAGACCTCAATCAATTCCCTATTTGGTCGAATGTTTAGCAAGGATGGCAAGTCACCAAGTACTCACATGATTTTTGTCGCTAGGGGCAAGGTCTTTCCACCACTCAAGTAGCAAAGATGTGATGTTTTGGACCATACCGAAACTGGGGATTTCATTTCGTTTTCTGCAAACAAACAAAGGTTAGCCCTTTCCCTCTCCAGATTAGGCAATAATGATCAATATGTTGGCACATGTTCTCCAAGTAATGCACATAATATGATAGTGTCCATTCGGATTGTGGAAATCCCATCGGACTTTGGACAAGGTTCATCTTAGTGGGTTGTTACATTAATAATGCTCCAACCTGTACTAGGTTTAGCATGACGCATGTACATTTCAAGTTGGAGTAGAGTTTCTAGAATGGTCTAGAATGATACTCCCAAGTGGACATCTTGAGAGGGAAAGGCACGGGACCGTCGATTGCACCGTTGATCGACTAGTCTACCGCAAATAAGCTTTTCCAGTTTAAAAAGGGTGATTTTCAAGCAAAGTGCAAACACTCATCAAGTGCCACTATGTTGATAATTGGCACGAGTGGAGTATGATGTGGAGCATGCTTTATGCAGAAATAATAAAATATTGCCAAGCATTTGCGTGTAAAAAAACAGTAAATAAAATAGTAAAAATGAACATGAAAAGAAGAGAAAAGAAAAGAAAGACAAAAGAAAGAAGTCAGTTTGGCTCATGAAAAATATGCGAGAACGTAATGAAGCAGGTAAGGAAATAGGGATAATGTAGCAGTCAAGATGAAAAGAAATGGAGAGCGATTATGCATGCTATAGCAAACAACGGAGAATAAGGAAAAGGATGTGCATGTCATAGCAAATTCAAAACAAACAAAGGAGAATAAGGGAAGGGATGTGCATGTCATAGCAAATTTAAACAAATAAAGGTTAGTAAGGGAAGGGATGTGCATGTAACAAAGAAATTAAATCCACATAAGTCAAGTTCGTTATGGTAAGAGCCTAAGTGTAAATCCCCAGCAGAGTCGTCATGCTGTCGCGCCCCATTTTCTCGCGAACCGAGCTTCGACGTGTGACAACTCTTTTAAATGGGTGTTAAAGAGAAGAGTCGCCACTTAACGATTTTTAAGGTACGTTAGGGCACCTATTTGCAAATAATTCTATTTAACTAGTCAACGCCACCAAAGATCGGGTAAGGGCCCAAATTACCTCAAAGAGAAGGTGTTAAGCACTCTTCGAGGTCCACAACTGTGGTTCCCAAACGAATTTTACACTATGTGGATTATATGATTAAACTACGTGAGCATATAAGTAAAGAAAATATGAAAGTTGAAAGTTCTATTATAACGTAAACCAGGGTAAGGAAAAATATCATTAAACTATATGAATAATTGATACAAGTTTTAAAGATCAAAAAGACTACAACTGCGTTGGTCTATGACTAAGTGTGAACAGCAAGCATAAAAAGGAAGGGGGTCCTAAGTTTTTTAGCCTAAAAGATCACCCCGTGTTACATAAATAATACCTCGCAACTCCCTTAGGTAGGGGTTGCTCATATTATTCAGCGGGCACAGATTATCATCTCCTGCTACCCAATTACTAAGTTAAAGTTGTTACTTAAAGGCTTTCTAATTCAATTCTAGGTCGCATCCTATCCGTGCACTACTCGTCCCATGCTTATGGTACAAGAGGCTTTGGACCTACTATTTAGGTGGTTCTAGATTTTAGGTTGCTCAAAATGATAAAATAGTCGCACATTCAAAACAAGTAGGACTGCACATAATAGCAATGAGGGGCTCATGTTAGCCTCCACATATAGCAACAAAGGCACGCAAACAGATTTCAGATTATGCAATGAGGAGTCGTGAACAATTTTAGAATCAAGATGCATGAAGTTCGTTTAAAACTTATAGGCATGGCTTCTATGTGACCACATGGCTTAATAAATCTCATGGGCAGTGCTGCTACTTAGATTATCGAAATTACAGATTATAAGTGTTATTAAAGCCTATAGACATGATCTCTAGGTGGTTCGCGCCTGAGGCAGTGAAGCCATTGGAAAACTCTGAATCACTCATTTGATCCAATTGGCATGCTTTCTAAGCGAGTAGCAATGTCCTATAGGCAGGTTCTCTAGTAGTTGATATTTGGACATAGACTCGTCATGCTTATTCTGATATGCATGTTGTCTAGGCGCGTAGTGTGAATAGAACAACAAAACAGCAATTTGATTAATCAATTAAGGCCCTATAGACATGGTATCTAGATGAGTATCGATGGAATCAGACCTTAATTACATAACACGATCCTATAGGCATGTTATCTAACAACCGCACAGCAATAGCACAAGTTGAGCAAATAATCAAAGATATTTGAATCCTATAGGCATGCTATCTAATAGTGTATAGAAATAAAGCATGTGAACAAGTGAAATACTTATATTTTTATAGACATGTTTCTGATGTTAGCTGGTAACGCATTTAGGTTCTTATAGGCATGCTTTCTATCAGTGCAACATACCAAATGAAATAACAAACAAGGCATGCTGAACGAAATAGCAAATATAACACACAAACCCTATAGGCATGTTTTCTACCCTTTCATGCAAATATTAGAATACCTCAGCCCCTTTTCATTAATCTCCCTATTATCGTTATTACAAATTATTACAGGCCCAAAATAAAGAATACATGCTCAAATGTTACAAGCTAAAACGAGTACAGGCCCAATAAGCAAAGCGGGCCCAAAGAGGAATAACCCAGCAACTTCGGGGTCTTCAGTGATCTCATTCTTCACACAAACTGGTAAACCCAAACCTAGGTACACCCCAGGACATTAGAGTGTATCAGCTGCATGACTCGAACACAGGACCATACGAAGTCCGAAGGAGGAACTAACTTACCCAGCAGCACCAAACTTAACCATATGGATAATAAATTGTACATAAATTAATCAGACCACTTGAAGTCCACACACTTAGTTCTTAGGACTGCAACTAACAGTGGTTTAAACCAGAGAAGAGAGATGAGATCACACGGAGTTGAGATGCTAAAAATTCAGAAGGCTGGATGGAACATCACAAACTAACAAACAATCCCAAGTAGAGTTTCAGGATATAATATGATCTAAGATCAACATAAAAGACAATCTCGATAGAGGAATCTTGCAGAATCACCGACAGAAGCAAGTGCAGTTTCTAGCATGAGGGTCTAGTACAAGTATGATCATAACAAACAAGCTTATGAACACACTCAACTGGGCATGAGGAAATTTAACATTATCAATCATACATGAAGATTTAAATAGTACCAAGACTCATAATGGGCAAGAATATGTCAAATATAGCTTAGCAGGACTAGCCTGCACTAGGCGTAATCACATATGGGAGAAGAGGCCAACTTTGAGGTTTACCCTAAGGTTTCAAACAATGTTAAAGAGCACAGGATTGCACAAGTCAAACATACATTAGAACTTAAATGGCATGGAAACATGCCTTAGCTAATTAGTACGGTCTCAAGAACTTAGCAGGTCGAACAGGAATGACTCAACAAGGTCTGAAACAACATGCATTGATTTATCACAAAGATACAGGTCAAGGCAGGGAACACACATTAGTTCAGGGAAAGCATGTT
>MCJB01050121.1:44236-61482 GCA_002018475.1 Nicotiana obtusifolia
AAATAATTTAAAGAGATAATTAATAAGTAATCAAGTAATTTAAATGTAAGAAAATCAATTTTTAAAGCTCTAAAAAATATAGAAAATCATAAAACAAAATACTTGTATAACTCTTGTATATTAAGTAATGATGCAAAATGGCATTTGAAAGTATATACACTTATTTAAAAATATGAGGGCAAAAATGATTTCAGCATAGAGTACATCGATTTGTGGGTAGTTTGGGACCGCATTTGATCAACGAGTGTACAACTGCTTCTCTGAGTGCGAACATGGACATTACTCGCATTCAAGCCTATGCGCAGATCTTGGAGGATCGAAAGAGGCAACAGCGAGATGTCCAAGAGCATGATCCGGGACAACATTAAAGAGCCCCATCTACAAGTAATATGGGCGAGTCCCAAGGTGAGTTCAGACCTCCGTCTTCCCTGCACCCATCTTATCCGGTGGCTAATGCAATAATACAGTCCCAGGGTCATCATCGTGATCGGACCACTCATTCCGGTCAGGATCAAAATCCCCATGGACAGAGCTCACAATATAGTGGAGACCCTAGTAAGATGAGGCCCCCAGCTTTGCATTGTGGACGATGTGGTAGGAATCATTTTGGCATTTGCCGCCTGAGTTCAGACATATGCTATTCTTGTGGACAGCCCTGTCACATTTTGCGTTTTTGCCTAGTGAGGAATGTGGGTAACATAATGCCGCCAATGGGATCTGTAGTAGCTTCTTCATCATCACCACGCCCTCATTAGCAAGGAATATAACCATCGGTAGGAATAAGTAGAGGTAGAGGTGGAACATCTAACTCGTGTGGACAATAGAACTGCATTTATGCATTGTCAGGACAAAAAAACCTAGAGTCATCACCAGATGTGTTTACAAGTATACTATTTGTATTCTCCACTAATATGTACACTTTCATAGATCCAGGTTCAACCTTGTCGTATATTTCTCCATTTGTTGCTAGTAAATATGGAAAAGAGCATGAATTGTTACATCAACCGTTTGAAGTGTCCATGCCCATAGGTGAGTCCGTGATAGTTACGCGAGTATATCGAGATTGCAATGTGATGATTCATGACTGTCATACCTTAGTTGATTTGAATGAATTATAGATGATGGAATTTTATGTCATTATGGGGAATAATTTTTCAGGAGAACCCGTCATTAAATGGAAGGATGATGTTGTAACGCCAAGAGAGAAGTTTATTTCTTACCTTAAGGCTCAGAAGATGATTTCGAAAGGGTGTATCTATCACTTGGTGCGAGTGCAGGATGCAGAGATAAAGCCTCCCACTCTCCGATCAGTTCCACTTGTTAGTGATTTCCCAACGTGTTCCCTGATGAGCTCCCAGGTATCCCTCTCAAGAGAGACATCAAGTTTGTCATTGATATGCCACCCGATACACAACCGATATCTATCCCTTCGCATAGGATGGCTCTTACCTAGTTGAAGGAATTGAAAACTCAACGGAAAGATCTTTTAGATAAGGGATTTATTTGACCCAATACTTCTCCGTGGGGAGCTCCAGTGCTATTTGTTCAAAAGAAAGATGGTTTGTTGAGGATGTGTATTGATTATCGACATCTGAACAAGGTAACCATTAAGAACAAGTATCCGCTCCCGAGAATCGATGATTTATTTGATCAATCGCAAGGCGCTAAGTATTTTTCAAAGATTGATCTCAGATGTGGGTATCATCAGTTAAGAATCAAGGAAGAAAATATTCTGAAGACAGCCTTTCATATCAGATATGGCTATTACGAATTTCTCGTTATGTCCTTTGGCCTAATTAACGCACCAGTGGCTTTTATGGATCTGATGAATCGAGTGTTAAGGAGATTTTTGGATATTTTTGTGATATTGTTCATTGACGATATTTTGGTGTATTCTCGATTAGAAGCAAAGCATGCAGAGCATTTGTGAAAGATCCTACGCACACTCCGGGATCACCAGTTGTACGCCAAATTTTCCAAGTGCGAGTTCCGGCTGAACTCAGTGGCTTTCCTTAGGCATATAGTATCATGTGAGGTATCAAAGTTGGGCATATAAGACTTTATCAAGTCCTCTTAAGGCCATTTACGTCGAGTTCTACTGAGATCGGGTACAGCCGAGACCTCTTGACGCCGGGAACGACCAAGTCCTCTATGAGGTCGGGTACAATATGAGATGATATGCCCCAAAGAGTGGTTGAATGTGTATATATTAAAATTTAATGCACAGCCCCAAGGAGCGGCTTGATTTTTATAATATTTGCATGCATTCATAATTCATGGTTATAGTAGTATACGCCCCCGGCGACTTGCCTACGGTATTCAGGTTAAAACTTGTGCATTTCTATCTCTTATGTTATGCCGTTGGGCTACATATGTTATCCGTTTTACATATTTAGTGCATATTTCGTACTGATACCCCTTTTCTTTGGGCGTTGTGTTCATGTCACAGGTGCAGATAGACCCGGTGATATCCCTTCCCAGTAGGGTGTTTGCTCCAGCTGTTGATTGTCGCACTCCACTTCTTCGGAGTAGCTGTTTAGAAGTTAATAGGTACCGAAGTGTATGTTTCAGTTATTGTGGGTACGTTGGGGCCATGTTCCGACCAAGTTGTATATATATATATATATATTCTCGGCACTCTTAGAGGCTTGCTGGCCAATGTTCGGATTGGTTGCCTTTGTTGGCATCAGTTGTGAAGTTGTACTTAATGTTTAATGTTTCTTTCACAATGAATTATGGACCTTCATCAAATTTCAGATATCACACAACAGGGCCTAATCGGCCCAGATTCATGAGAAAAGATGTAAGTATGTACGTCGGTTCGCACAGGTCTTCGGACGTGGTGTGCCAGTCGCACTTTCCAAGGTTGGAGTGTGACAGTAAACCTAAGGTTTTGTGGACCCAAATGTATAAGAATCAGGTCCACTTTGTTGTGAGACAAACACAGCCTCACACAACTAGTGTCAGTTGTGTGAGACACATAGTAAAGTTTTTCACGAGACAAAGAGGAAAAAGGGGAAAAGGTAGCGTTATTTGGAAGTCCTCTCAACTCCAAATGGTTTTCTCTTGTTTCTTTTTTATAATATGAAATAGTTAAGATGACAAGTTATATAAAAAATAATTAACTTAATTAAATAAGTTCACAAATATATATATATATATATATATATATAAAAAAAAAAAATTTCTCCTTAACCAATAAATCAAGAGTAGGCTTAAGTGTCGAACTTTATTAAGAAACTATTAGAGTATGGTTTAATGATCATCAAAATCTCTACTAATTAATTAATGCAGTTTTTGTAGTGAAGGAAGAGACTCGGGCTTTGGACACCACCCTAGACTAACAGAAGTCATAGCTAGCTTGATTTTGTTTAACAAAAGTCCTTTCTCATATGAGATACTAGTGTATATTTAACTAATTAAATTAGTCACATCTATCACTACTATTTTATTAAATTCATGTGAAGCATTCTTCTAATTAAAATAAGGTGTACTATTGAACGCGGTGTGGTAGATCATATAGATCCTAGCTATAAGTATATACATACTCTTGAGTTTCCCTTCTCCATAATTGACTTAACTAGTCCTATACTCATTTACATATCTCTCTCTTTTCCAATACTACAACTCTTTCAATTACTCAGAGAGAGAGATATGGGTGCAGCAGGAAACTCCCCATGCGCATCATGCAAGCTGCTGAGACGCCGCTGTGCAAAGGATTGCATATTTGCTCCTTACTTCCCTTCCGATGATCCTCACAAATTTGCCATTGTTCATAAGGTCTTTGGTGCCAGCAATATCAGCAAAATGTTACAGGTCGATAACACAAACATACCAAACTTCTAATCATTTAATTTTCAAAATTTAGCTTATTTACACCCTTTAATTGAAGGGATTATTATTTGTTAAATTATCTTTTCTTTATAAGTGCTTATTCAATAGAACTAATTAATCCTTCTTAGTTCTTTTTCAAGTTCTAATTGTAATCTAAACGGCAGTGTTATCTGGATTTAACTTATATAGTACCATACACTAAGAACTTAACACTATCGAAGTATTTTAACATGTAGCTGATAACATTGCCTTATTTTAGTAGTCATCTCTTAGGATGTAATGATCTGATAGAGTAACCTAATTTTTTTCTTTATATTGTCCGTGTGTAGAAGTTAAACTAGTTATTTTACCTTATAGCAGGAGCTTCCGGTTAATAAAAGAGCGGATGCAGTGAGCAGTTTAGTGTATGAAGCAAATGCAAGGATGAGAGATCCTGTATATGGCTGTGTTGGTGCTTTATCTTACTTACAAAACCAGGTTTCCCAACTGCAGATACAACTAGCACTAGCTCAAGCTGAGATCCTCTGCATCCAAATGCAATCATCACAAGATCATCAGCCACCTAATTATTTATTGCCGATGAGTCCACCAATACATGAATTAGTAGCTGCAGATGATGAAAAGTCATTCTTGAACCTCTCTCACTACCTCAACAACTTTGAGTCTAGCAGCTCTCACAAATGTAATTCAGATATCTCTCAAGAGGGAGTCTTTCTTTGGACAGGATAATACTTATAGTCGTTTTGTTTTCTCCACTGACAGAGGAGCTTGGGAGCAACGGTAAAATTGTAATCATGTGACTTATAAGTCAGGGTTCGAGCCGTTGAATCAATCACTGACACTTGCATCTGCCTACATCATACCCCTTAGAATGCATGTGACCCTTCGCCAAACCCAGCGTTAACACGAGATACTTTATGCACTAGGCTGTAATTCTTTTTTTTTACCTTCCCTTAGCATTAATTTTTACCCCATTGTACTTTCTCTCTTTCCCTCTTGTTGAAATGAGAATTAGAGAATGGTGGCTTTTTGTTTCTTCCACTAATGTGATCAGCGATAGTATGAACAAGATAATGTATTACAGTTAAACTAAAGATTAGATTTATTAATTTGTCTGGAGAAGATGGTGACTTGGTAAGTCAACCTAGCATGTGAGAGGTGAAATACATAGTAAGGTAAGAAGAGGTTTTCATAAACATTATTCTTATTAGTATGTCAGATTGATTTACATATCCAATTAGTGCAATGGGGAATGGCGGTGCCCAACACATGCAACCGTCAATATATATCAGAAAAGTACTGCTCCTAATATGCAGTGTTAAAAGATTTTATGGTTCCACTCAGTATTTAGTATTCATATTTTGGCACCCACTTAATTCGGATTCGTGTCACATGAGGCCTATTAAAGAAAAAAATATTTTCTATCGAGGATTTTTTCTATTCTAGAACTCGAACCAAAGACCACAGAATAAGGTGGAGGGATTCTTCTATTCATTACCTTTTACGCATCAACAAATATATCTAAAGTGAACAAAAAATTCGTTGCTCCTAAACTTGGTTATTTTTTTTAATTTCTCGCAAGAAGCTTGATGTTTATATCAACAAGCACCCAACCACAAAAGTAAGCACAAATTAGCCCCCTGTTTTGACTAACGGAGTGTGAAAAGGAAAAAGAATTTAAAAAAGAAAAAAGGGAAAACCATTTGACTAAAGCCTCTTCCTGATCTCAATGTAGAATGTTTGGAGGAACTTAATTAAATTGGTTACCATCTTTTTAGTAAGAAAAAATGTTCACATACACACACATTATATCTTATATCTATGCGTTGCTTAAACTATGACATGCATTTTCCAAATGGCTAACCACTAACCAGGAAGGAATAGGAAAGAAGAATGAAAATTAAGGTGGAGAACCAAGGAAGCTTAGAAGCGAAGGAAAGAAGGACAAATCAACACATACAAAAGAATTTAGGTTTTATCGAGATGGTTGAATATTTTCAAAGGTTTAATGTAATTTAAGTCGTTCTAATAAACAAGTATAAAATTAATACATAAACGTGAAACTTGATCAAATTCGTTCTTTGTAATGGTTCGTTCACGTGGGAGGTAGTGCGAGAAATTGTCCGGGTTCATGGAAAAGTCTACTTAACGACGAATTCTAATTATATATATTATACAACAGTGACATTAATATCAGCTAGATTATTTGTTTAAGGTCTATTTCACAGCATGATTATGTGTGGAATCAGGCTATTGGTTAAGGTGGGCAAATAAAACAAATTAAGTAGGCAACTGTCTAGAAATTGGAAAAGAAAAAGAGATTCCTAATTAGCTTTTGTTTAATATTGAAGCATGTCCCAAGGTCAAACTTGAATATTTTTTCTACAATCTCTATCAACCCCTCCTTTTTCTGTCGTTCATCTGTTGTCTCCACCCATTTTATTTGTTTCTCTCCATAGCCACTTTGAGTTTTGTCATATAGTTTTCTGGACATTGCCCTTGTAAGAAAATTATTATTGGGTCGGGTCCATTCATAAGGTGTGCTAATTAGCTTGTTAACCTATTAGCTAGTCCTCCTCTTAAAATTGTTGTACTAGTTTATATAAGTACTACTACGGATGTTGAAAAGGAAAGTTTTTTTCCTAGACTAGAGACGGCTAGGGTTAGTTTTCTACATTCAAACTTAGGAATAATTAGGCTGCGGAAACAGGGGGTCCGTCCACCACGTGAGAATTCTCAACCACCAGTAATTTGAGTCATAGTTAGTACTACAGACCATCCACTTCTGTAAGTCTCGTATACTCGTTTTATTACAGCCCTAGACTCCTTCTAACTTCCTCTCAGATCTGATTTGCAGTGATATTGCTATCTCTTGGCGTATTCTGTTATTATCATAGACAGTGGCGAAGACTGTACTCTTACGGTAAGGAGTGTCAAGCGGCACCGTTTAGTAAACAATTTTCTTTATATATGTGCATGATATTCCTAAGAAACAATATGTATATACATTATATAAGACAACACCACTTGTTTGATAGTATAAAGTATAATCAATTAGATGCATAAAGTGAAGTCTTAATATTAATTAGACCACTACATGTTTAAATATACAAACGCTTTACAATCGAAGTACTACATACCAACATTGTTTGCTGCGACACAGATAATTAGATCATATCCTACCACATCTAGTGAGAAAATAACTCGCAAAATTCTTTACTTTTTAGGGGAAATAAAGACAGCAACTAAATAAAATACAAGTTTCCCATCAATAGCAAGTTCTCCTGCAATTTTTTAATTATAACATATCTATCCAACTAAAACCAAAGGTTTTAATCATATCATATCTATCCAACTAAAAACACTCGAGAAGGAATACTTGTAGTAGGAAAAAAGTATATATTACAAGATTTTGTTATTCCAGTTTTCTGCATGAGGTTTTTATAGACGGAACTAAAAAATTGTAGTAGTGATAAATTTTATAGGTTTTAGAATATGAGCTCTCAAATATTCTGATACCAGTCCGTGACTGAGTAGCTTAATCATGAATGTACGTGAGCTGTCCATTGACAATGTCTACATCATCAAACCTTTGAGACTTTTTGTATGATGATGGAAAATAACATAAAGATATAAAATTAAGAGCATTGAATTTTGGGGAATCAGAAGACTCCAAAACGTGACTGATTATGTTAAGTACATGAAACTCTGAGTGGGGTTAGATGAAAGAGGTAGAAGAGTCAAATGAGTTATCTGTGAGACGAAGAGGATGACAAAAAAGAGTGACAAAGTTGCATAACATACAACAATGAAAAGCCCAATAATGATTTTAATCATTCTACCTTAACATACTTTGGATCTTTTTTGGAGACAAAAGAAGATACGTGGAACCCATTTCTTTTTTCTTTTTTTGTTTTTTTGAGGGCTCGAGGTCAATGCTTCCAAATGAAGGTTGTTTCATGAAGTAGTAATGCTTTTCAACCTTTGTTCCCCCTTTTTGGCTTTTGGCTTTTCTTGTTTTTCTATGCTCTTCTTTGTTTTGACCTTATTACACTAAGAATTTACTTTAAACAAAAGAACACACTTTTGCTTCATTACAAGTATTTGCTTCTCAAATTTTAGTTCCCCTTTTAGCTTTTCGTTTTCTTGTTCTGTTAAGCTCATCTTGGTTTTGTCTTAAGTTAAATTAACAATTTAGAAATTAAAAGAAAAGTATTTTTTCCGATGACAGTGAAATTTGGGCCAACTTGCCCGCCTTCGACTATTCCAAATCCAAAACTAGAGAAAAGGTGGTATAAAACAAAAGGTGATTGGTAGGTTTTTCCTCAAATAAAAAGATATGCCTACTATTTTGCACCTGGGAACTGCCTTCCAACGAGAATTCATATACCAAACAACAGATTACAAAGGACTGGAGGGGTTGTGAATAGCCAAATTCTGCACCTTTAGCTTCTGCTATCATCTTGAGTACCTACTGAATAATGCTTTTACTTTTTCTTCTTTTGCTGTTGCATTTTTTCCTTTTCTTAACTCATCTATTTAGTACTCAAGTGATTTCTCATAATTGTTACAGTATATTTTCTCGCTTAATTGAAATTGTAAAGAGGGGTTTAAAGATCGTCTAGTGACCCTAAAATGTGCTGAAAATCATAAAAAGGTAAGAGCTTGAAACTCAACAAGACAATACGACCAATTTAGAAAGAGAAACTTCTTAAGACACATTCTCAAGTTGATAACAACGTACTACCTTTAGGTTAACTTTGATGGAAGCAAGTGAAATTAGCTTTACACTAGAAAAAGATCCCAAAGAAGACGTTGATACAGTTTCAAGAATTGTACCAGTTTACTACCTCAATCCTTTGCTTGGAAATTATGGAATGGAAGGAAACTGAAGAGAAAAGTATGAAAAAGAAAAAGGAATATGAAATGGAGATAGCTCTCTTTCTCCCTCCCAGTGTTGTAAATAGTGCTCGTCTCAGAGCTAATAGCGTGAGGCGACGCAAAGCAGAGGCTTAACGCTATTCTGAGGCGTAGCGTTTTCTGAAAAGCAGCAGCGAGGCGACTAGGCGGCAGCGAGGCGACTAGGCGGCAGAAGCGTCGCTTTTTTAACATAAAAAAAATAACAAGAGAAAAATAAAACATTAGGGTTTTCTTCTCTTCAAACTACTCTTTTTCTTTCTTTTTTTCTTTTTCCGGCAATAAGCCCTCTGTTTTCCGACATCTTTTTCCGGCAGCAAGTCCTCTCTTCTTTCTTCTTTCTTTCTTCTTTCTTCTTTCTTTTCTTTTTTTTCTTACGACAGTAAATCTTCTTTGTTCTTCTTTCCGGCAGCAACTGATTTCCGGCAACAACTGATTTCTGGCATAACAGTTCTTTCTTTCTTTTCCTTCACCTATGTTTTCTCTCTTTTCTACTCGCCTTTCTCTTTTGTTTCTCTTTTATTCTATTTTTTCAGATTTTGTATACAAGTAATTGCATATTAACTTCTCTCTATAATTACAATTACAATTAATTGTTCTTTTCTCTCTTTTTTTAGTTACAATTAATTTCTCTCTAAAACAGTATATTCAATGAAATATTTGCTAATATGTTATTATTATTGAGTTTTTGGTTATTTATATATGCAAATTTAATAAATATTTTTTTTGTATTAATTGGCGCTTCACTTCTCGCTTCAGTGACGCGAGCACTCGTCGCCTTTTGTCGCCTCTAGCTATTCAACCAGTCCCTCCCTCCCTCTCTTTGATACAGTTTCAAGTATTGTACCAGTTTTCATGACGACTCATTTTCATATAGGAGTCATTACGAAAATGAGTTCTGCTGGAGCATGAGAGTTGGTAAATTTCTTACTTTCAGCAATGTCATACAAAATCCATCCTATTTTCAAGCTCAATACCACCTTGATTAGAGGATACGAATCATATTCTTGTCAAGCCTATACTTGTTAACGAATATGCAATAACCTCATTGCTTAAAAGCATTATGAAGAGAGGAAGATTCAAGATTACCACCTTTACACGTTAAATACTTGTACTGTTGTACATTATCGCAGCGGTAAAACAATCTGTATAAACCACATTACTCTACGGCATGTGTAAGTGTGTATAACACTTATATCGACATTATTTTTGTCTTCTCCTATAAAACTGGAACTGATGGAACAATTTAACTTATAGAATATAAAGTAACAATAATTACGAACCTTGAACATCTAAATCAATAGATGGAGACTCTTCTAGCTTTTGGAAAGCTCCATCCAGGCTGCAAACTTGAATAATGAATTTGACGCTGGAAGTGCCAGAGGAAACTACAAGATCAGATACATAAAATGCTTCAACTTCCGCAACTCCCAGGTACTCCTGGACTAGCTGAAGTGATCCATTTGATTCTGCAATTGAGAGATCAGGTTGTTTCTTGACATAGATATAATACTTAGGGAATAGGTGAGTTTTTCCGTCTTTCAATTTCCAAACAAGCTTGATATTAAGTTTCCTGGAGCCATGATAACCGGAAGACCATTCAATGTAATTACCATCAACAAGCCATGAAGTTGATGGTGGGAACTCCGAGTTCAGTGTACGGCTATTTATTGCAAGATGACCAAGCACCGCATGATATTCTGCTGGAGAAAAAGCCATGGTTTTACCTTGACTTTCTGATTTGTGAACTTCAGGTCTTAACTTATAGCATACAGCATGGATTTTTGTTAACATGTATCCTTCCATTGCGATACTACTTTCTAGTATGACCCATGATGGTTCAGTCTCTAGCTTAGTAACACGATGAGGCATTATAACATTGTCAAAATGCTTAACAAAACGGGTCATAGTCATCAAAGAATCGCCCCAGGAAGCAAGTAATACTGATTTTTGCTTCCTTACAGCAGAAGTGAACTCAAGAGACAAACCCAACAAAGAGCTTCCATTTGATTTTACCTGCATTAACACGTATCAGCTGATAAATGAACAAGAAACGACCAAAGGCACAACATAATACATGCATACAACTATTCATCATGACATGAACTCGTCATATTTCTTCTGAAGTTGGGCTATTTGGAAGGTTACTAAATCTCAGGAAATGCGCCAAGTAGGATAGAAGGATGACTTAAAAAACAGAAAATAAAATTAAACATAGCTACACATTCTTTAGAAAAAGCCTGCACATTTAGTGTTTTAGACCAAGGTAATGTAAGGAATTTAATCACCTAAAGAACTTATCACCTAGAATTACATTATTACAGGGCACTGAGATACAACACAGCAGAACTATCAGGTCAACAACAAACAACTGGCTGCAGTTGTATAATCCCCATCCACAAGGAAGGTAACAAATCCTTCTCAAAGGATTTCTCTGCTAGGTGAAAGTTACCAGCATAACCTTGCAAATGGTTAATAATTAAGTACTTTAACAACCTTTATCCAGAAAAAAAAACAAAAAGATGGCTTACAGAAAATGTAAAGTGAACAGGTGAATCTGCTAACTGAAGCTTCCCTTCAAACAACCTTGCTGAGAAATGAATATCATCATCAAGTGTTCCATTGAATGCTAGGTTTCCACCTCCATTATAAGATGGCTCCTTAAGACTTCCCCATCCAAGCGCATGTCAAGTTCAATGCATAAGATCAGTTCCCAAATCAAAACATAAAGCAGAAGGATGCACTAGCTAGAAGCAATGAACAAAAACATGCACATAAAACCTCAACACACACATACACATACACACACACACATACATATAGATAGATAGATTTTTGCTACCATACTACATGAATATATTAGATTAACAATCTACCCACTATTTGTATCATTATCTACACCTAAATTTACCCTTGCCGATTCATTGCTTGAAGGCAAGTTTTGTACATTAATTTTGGGTGTTATATCTTTTATCATTGCTGTAATTTTGTCCTTGTTCTTTAAGAATTCAGTCCAGTTGCATTGTTTTGTCTAAAACTTAGGCTTGGCATGTCTCTCGTCAGGGTCTTAATTTGTGTTGCTGGTCGGACATTAATTCTCAAATGTTGTTTTGGTTATATCTGGAGTCTTTTATTGGCAATTAAGGCCACCTGTGCTGGTCAGTGAGCAGCTTCAAATTTATCTTTTGGTGCTGAACATTTACGTGCTGGTCTGCAGGAAGTTTTGGCTCTGTCATTCAATTCTGCTGATTAAAGTTCTGGTGAGTGATGGAGGCTATTACGATGTTGTTTGGCCCTTTTAATTTTGTTTGTGGTCGACAACTGGAGCACAAGATCTATTTGGTACAAGTTTCCGATGATCAACCATAGGCGCGGGTTTGGTAGCAGCTTCAATATAAGCCATCATTAGAAGTGATTAGCTAGGAAGGTGAAAATGAAAGCTAACGGCAGAGCAGATGCCAGAGAGAGAGAGAGAGAGAACAAAGGAAGAATATAAGAGTTATGAGATGGTCAGAGTGCTGCGGTTAGATTTGATTGTTATGGAGATTCAACTCTAAAGGTAATCTTTCCCATGATGACCTCGAAGGACAAGAAAAAGAAATTTATATATAAAAGAAAAAACGATAGAGATGCTTCTCATATATCCTTCAACCTGCAAATATTAAAGTAATACTGACTCCCTCTGAATGATGATGTGAAATCCTGTTTGCTTATGTTCTTCAATGAACCCAGAAGAAAGAAATAATAGAAGATTTTCCAGTGTAGAAATTGCTAAAAGGAGAATGGAGGATTGCAGAGATTAAACACTGTGGGAAAAAAAAATGATTTTTCTGGGTTTGCTAAGAATATGATATCCCAAGTTCCAACAGAAAGTCATTGGAAGCAGCAAAGATGGCTGGAGATTGGGGAAACGTTTTTGTTGAAAGACAGTGCCCCACTATTAACTAGAACTAGAATATGAAGACATTTGGGGAACTAAAAGTGGGTAGATTGTCCAACTAAATTATGTAGTACAATAGCAAAACCAGACAGCTTTCATCTGACTTGCTGGTCAGATGCTCTAATGCTCTGTGTTGCTGAACTGGTGGACTTGTGATACCCAACTGCTATGCATTTTGAATCTCTCGAAACAAAGGACATGTTTTGTTATCTCAAAATCACGAAGCTGCTCAAATGGTGTCACAACATGTATTAGGTCTCAGAGAGAGACAATTTTGGTGCACCAATGACTCACAATTTTCAAATCTAGAACAGCATTGCAATAGAGGAGGGGAAAGAGACTCTACAATTTACATGCGATAGCATCTAACTTATGCAAGAAGCTTTACACAGAGAACAATTTTCTCCAGAATTCAAGTGCCAGATGCTTCAAATGAATTTGTAGGTTATAGATCATCAGACTGAAACAAGAGACCATCACTGACAGAAAACTGTCAAAGTCAGGACGATCAAAAACTAAATATAACAAGCCAAGAAACTTACTCAACAACAACTTCTAGATTCCCTGCAGTAGATTCTCCAAAAAACTCCAGGAGAGGCTGAGACGAATGTGTATATATTAGCAAAGGTGAGAAATTTAGAAAAGGTAAATGGATAATCTTAGTGATGACATGGTATAGAAGATTAGAATCTAAGAGCTAAAGTAACATCAGTACACTCATAAACATATGAAGAGTTAGGCTGATTGCACAAGTGACAACCCTTATCAGACATTTAAACTTTTTACTTTGCGTTGTGGTTAATTTTCACAAACAAAATGCAAGGATGATACTTCACAAGGAGAAGGCAAACTCAAGCAGGGAATATCAACAAGGAAACGCCAGATGTGTTGAAAGTTCTAGTCACTTACACTCGAGTCAAGCTTATATTCTTTTCAAAAAATGCATCTGAAGAGCAAGTCATAATTCAAAACATCCCTGTGAAACTGAATTTTGCTGACACTAATGACATGTGGAAGACTGTACAAAAGATTTAAGAAATGTAAAAAGAGGACACAGTTTGTATCTCCACTCTAGGCAACATGAGTTGTGCCTAATTGCTTGGATGCTTTCTAGTCTTGCAGAAGTATTCCAAGTGAGCATCTCAGCGACGCGATTTACTATGGGAATTTGATGTCCAAAGAAGCAGAAACAAGGTTACAGAAACGTCTTCTGATGATAACTATGACATTATGCAAAACTAGAAAGTAAATGAGAAGATATGGACATACATATTAGATGGAGGAGCCGAACTCCAAACTAATTAATGGAATTGTCTATAATGATTGTAACATTTAAATATTAGAGTTCAATGCTCTTTCTAGAATCTCAGAGGACAATCAAATAAAACAAAGAATTTTTTGAAAATTGGAACTTCAGATAAATGCTATATTTAAACTACAGAAATTACTGCATTTAATAACAACTGAAAACCAAGAAAAAACATACAGATACCAGAAGACACCTGAAAGCTTTGCGAAGAAATGTTATTCCAAGGAGTCTGTGATATTTGCTTTCCATCAACAGAAATACGGTAACCACGACCCTGAGATTATGATAACAAGGATGTTAGTGGGCATTGCCACCTCATTGACTTTTCGAATTAGAAAACATATCAATTGTCTTAGCCTTTCCCCTGCTATTCATAAACAGTCATAGAAGAAGCCACCTTTGGACCAAGATATGGACCCTTTTGAGATTTGCAAATAGCTTGTATTTCCCTTTAACATTCAGTACTTAACAATTTTATCAGATGCCCCATGTAACTAAATTTCGCCTTTCTGCTTATGCATTTCGTGGGGCCTTCAGTCTGAAGTTTCTGGATCGGTTCCTCTAAACGCTGGATCGTTTGAACCAGCTTACATATGTGTTGTTAATCAAGCTAATTAAAATACTATGACAATACTCAATTCCTCCCCTCTCCACCCAGCAGGAACCACCAGCAATGGTCCATACTTGCTTCTTTCACTCTGGAACCATCATATTTGCTTCTTCAAATTCATCGTAAACATGTGTAATGTTACGCGGCGCCTTCCTGATGATCTTTGGAAGGGCAACGTAAGGCTAGGAAATCGATGTCAGTACGATTGCCGTCCGCCAACTGAGGTCCCCTCCGCACGCTAGACTAGATTGTCAGTGCCGTGCGGGAAAACCAATGTCGTAGGCAACAAGAGAATTGAGAGCAGCGGAAGCTTTGGTTGGATTTTTGATGATGATTGTATTGATGATGAAAGCTATTACAAAGCTAATGCGGTGTCGAGGGGGTGAGACACCAGTACAGAGAATTTGAATGCTTGCTGAAAATGTTTGAATGCTGATACCCCCTAATAATGCTTAAAATAAAAAAACCAAAATTATATGAGTAGACCTAAAGTGAGCTCAAGGAGCACAATGAATATAAAACAGGTAAACTATTCTATATTTACAATGAAAGGAACTTAGTCTTCTATGATGTAGAAATACTAAGTCCAATGGCAGCAATCTTGTCTTGAGAAGCAGGGTCTGCGCGCGCGGCACTATTGATGATGGCCCGCGGCGGGGCGCTGGCACTTGTGCTTGGATCATGGTTGATGCGCACGGCCTTGGCTGTGCGCGCGGCATCGCTTGGCTGTGCGGCATTGTCTGCGCGCGCAGCATGGTTGACACTCGCAAGCCGCTGGGCGCCGGCAAGGAGTGTTGGTGGGGCGACAGAGGCACTTGCGCACTTGTCACTTGGCGCGGCCAAGACCACGGGGCCGTCCGTGGCGCTAGGCTTTGAGAGGCTTAGGACGCCACGGGCGCGTCCAAGGGGTCATGGGGCGAGGCTGGAAAGCCGCCCATGACATTCTCCCCCACCTGAGTTGGCGCCGTCCCCGGAGCCTTGTTTGCCTGATGATGATGGTGATGATGATGTTGGGAGCGTCTGTTGGCTGGGAGGTCTGTTCCCCTCTGTTTGTGCTGATGAGGATTTGCCTGACGCTCCATGTATTTGCGGAATGATTTGAGGCGGCTGACATGGAACACTGGATGGATTTTCCACCAGGATGGAATGTTGACCTGGTATGTAGCTTTCCCAAGGCGTTTCTCAATGGACATGGGTCCGATATATGGCCGCAATAGACGGGAGTCTTTGGGCTTGCCTGTATATAAGCGTCGCTTCGGGACTTTTACCATCACTTTGTCTCCTGGCTGATATTGAGCAACGCACAGGTTCTGTTCAGCATGCCTCTTGGCCCTGTTTTGGGCTTTGATGAGATAGCTCCGCACTATCTGCATGGTTTGCTCCCATTCCTTCGAAAAGTTGGCAGCTTTAGGCACTGTGGGCATGGTTGATGCGTCTAGCATCTGTGGGATTAGCGGTTGCTGTCCGGTAACAATTTCAAAAGCGCTTTTGTTTGACATGGCGCACTTTTGGGAATTGAAACACAGTTGAGCAGCATCCAGGAGCTTCACCCAATGTTGTTGCGACCCGGTTGCAAAATGGCGGAGGTATTCCTCCAGTATGGCGTTGAACCGTTCTGTTGGGTCATCTGATTGATGATGCATGTTTGAGTTGTGGCTGACTGTGGACCCAAGGCACCCAAAGAGTTGGGTCCAAAATTTGCTAGTGAAGCGTGAGTCGCAGTCACTAATGATGTTCTTGGGCATGCCCCAATATTTGACAATGTGGGCAAAGAAGAGTCGATCTGTATCCTCTGCCGATATGTTTTGTGGAGCTGGTATGAATGTTGCATAGTTGGAAAATCGGTCTATGACAACCAGGATGGTTGCAAGCTCTCCGACCTTTGGCAATCCAGTGATGGAGTTGAGGGAAATGCTTTCCCATGGTTTCTGCGGGGCAGGTAGCGGTTTCAAGAGTCCCGCTTTTGCTGGGCGATCTGACTTGCCCTTAGGACATGGTTGGCAAGTCTTCACGCGATGAGGGGCGTCATCATTTGCTTGGCGCCGATGATGTGATGTCTGATTCTTGAGGATAGGGGTAACCTGAACTTAGGGTTCATGTCTTTTGCCTCCCTTCCTCGACTGCATGGCTGAGATGTTTTCAGCAGCCATCTTGATGGGTTTGCATGGGATGACACGGGGTTTGGCCCCGTTTTCTCCCATCATGAGGAGCATATCAGCGAAGGGCACCGGAATGGTGTTGGTTTGTCTTAGGAATTCCAATCCCACTATCAATTCGAAGTCATCGATGATAGCTATGCGTAGGTTGAATTTTCCCTCGTATGGACCAAGCTTCATTGGTACTGCTTTGGCTTTTCCACTCAACGGCTGATGAGGTGAGTTGATAGCCTTGACGCTGCCCTTACACTTTTTCACGGCCAAACCAAGGCGCTCTACCTGAGATGAGGCTAGGTAGTTGTGGGTAGCCCCCGTGTCTATCATGGCCCGGATGGGGCGACCGTTTACTTCCATGTTAACGAACATGAGGGTCCTCTCTTTTATGGTGGGAGGCCTCTCGTCCGCCTTCTCTTTCCCTTTCTGGTGATCGGGACTGTATGCTTCATATGCTTACCCGTGCTAGATCCCGGTAAGGTGTCT
>MCJB01050122.1:0-40138 GCA_002018475.1 Nicotiana obtusifolia
TCGCAAAATGTGCTTGTTGCATCCGACCTGGTATGGAAACAGTGGAGCATATTTTTCACAGTGGACACTTTGCTAAAATTATCTGGAAATACTTCAACGGGCCAGTAGGTATCCTTGACCATAGGCAATCACTGAAAACGCACTTAATGAGATGGTGGCTCCTGAAAAAGGAAATGAGGTGCATAGCCTAGTCATAGATACCTTACCAATCATCATATGCTGGAACCTGTGGAAGAATAGATGCTCAGCTAAGTATGGAAGGAAAACATCCTCTGTGGCTAGAACACTGTATTCTATCACAACTGATCTCTTCCTTCTAATTAGAACATCATAACCCAACATAAACTGGCCACCAAACTGGATAGACACATACTCTGTCATTGAAAAGCTAAAACACCAGCTCACCGCCCAGCAAGTGATCTGGCAAAGGCCATCACAAGGCTATGTGAAAATCAACACTGATGGTAGTGCATTAGGAAATCCGGGGAAAGCAGGGGCAGGAATCATAGTGAGGGACCATCATGGATTCCTTGTCCATGCAATTGCAAGCCCACAAGGAGAAGCTACCAATAATCAAGCAGAAGCAGAGGCAGCTTATATTGGTATGCACTAGTGCATTGGAAATGGGCATACAAAAATCCACCTGGAAAGTGATTCACAATTGTTGGTACAGTGGTTAACTGGCAGCTCGAACCCACCCTAGACTATCAGTATGATTATAGCTGATATAATCAAACTGATTCGACACTACCAGGACTTCAAATGTACACATATTTTGAGGGAGGCAAATTGTCCAGCCGACACACTTGCTAAATTGAGTCATGAACTGAACACCACCACTCACTACAATGACCAACATGACTTACCTGTTCAATTAAGGGTACAACTATGTCTTGATCTTCAAGGCTTTCCAGCCTTTAGGCACAGGAAATCTAAGCAAATCAGGTGGCCATCACAATTGATCTCTAACAATCATGACTCTGTTAATGCTTAAATTGTCGCAAGTATCTTTGAGGAACTCAGAACCCAATAAAGCAAAAATACTGCAGGTTTCCCAATTGCAGCAGCTCCTTTGCCCCTTTACCTCCATAATCCTTTTGTTAAGTGTGCAGGAGTACTGCAGATCAGCAACATCAATCTGCTGGTACCTCAATGAAGAGATGAACAGAAGAACTGATATCAATAGCAACAGGGCAATCAAAGAAGTGGAGAACAAGTGCAGCAGCAGGAACATCATACGCGGTAGTAATAACCTGGTCAACATGAACAACAAGCAACCACTGCTGCAATGGTGTCCTTCCCTCTATACCCCAACAGTTGCTCAGTGTTGTGCCAAAGAAAAGATGAAGGAACTTAGTACCGGAAATATCAGCCACAGAGGACAATTGCTTAATCAGCAACTGACACAGACAAGGCTACAAGGAAATTGGATCGATCAATGTATGCAAAGGAGATGATGAACATTGCTCAAATCAACACTTGGTTATGAGTTACAGACAGATAGGAATGCAGTAGAATTCAAGAGCAAAATCTCAACAAGAAGGATTAATATCAGTGGCAGCAACATTTGCAACTGCAATTCAAACAATTCGAGCATTGACCACCAGCAACTCACAATGTTCAACAGTATACACAGAGCAGAACTTTGTAGACTTATCAATAGCAGCAGTGTACTCAAAGAAGAGGAGAACAACAATTGTACCAAAAACATCAGCAACAGGCTGCCGAAGTTGAGAAGGATGGACTGCACTAGTAGCACTTCACCACACATAGAGGACAGAAATCCCAGAGATTATTGCAGACTTAACATCAGAAGTAGTATCAAGAACACTGTCCATCCCAACTGCTTGATAAAGATACAGAATGCAGCAGAAATTAAGAGCAAATTCCAGCAATCTCTAACTTCTTGTCACAGGTCTATGGGAAGCAGAACACTGGAGGAATGTTGGACTGCTCAATTCTTTACCAAGAAAATGGAGAACAATGCAATCTTCTGCTGCTTCTGTTCACGCGACACTGATACAGATTTGCAACTGATGCTGCACTCAATTACACGAGTTTGTGAGGGTCTTGATTTCATTTCAGTAATTTGCTAACGGTGGAATTGAGGAAAGCAAGGTCCAGAACAGATGCTGCAACAGTAATGCAACCAGAAATGATACCAGAAACAAAGACGAGGAAAACTGAAAGAAAAATGATAAAATCCCAGTTGCAATATCCCCTTTTCCCCTCTTCCCCCATAATCAGTTTGCTGATATTCCAGGAACAGAGATCGAACAGCCTATTACATTGCTAAGGATACTGGATTGCTAAAGATGTGACATTACTGGTTGTGTAGAAACAGTTACTCTTGTGGCTGCCAATCTGTACACAGGGTTATCATCAGCAAAGTACACAGGGAAGCATTGCAATTGCAATCAATATTGCACAACTGGAACAAAAAGATGAGAAGGAAGCTATGCACCAGCAGCAATTTAGCACACAGACAGAACACATTTCTCAGAGCAAACATCAACCGGAAAAACACAAAGCTACAAGAACAACAAAGGCAGCATCCATTCTGGCTTTCTACACTCATTGCCAACAGAAGTGCCAATAACAACGGATGCAACAGAAACTGCACTAGAAGGGAAGCATCCAACAGATTGATCCTACTGAAGCACTTCCCTTCCCCTTGTTTTCCAAAAAATCAATGCTAATATCAATGTTATTTTGCAGGAACACTGGTTCTTTCACTGGATTGTGCACAGTTTCCAAAAGAAGGACAACCAACTGGAAGAACATGCACTGTATAAATAGGCAACACAGCTACATTTGCAATATGAACAAGATGCTAACAGGATCAAATGAGCCAAAACAGATGGAACTGAAGATGAAAACAAATACAATGAGCCTAATCGTGAACAGACAACTGGAAAGGAAATGACTACACTGGAGCAAAGGAAATGCAGAATCATCATTGTTACCAGTCTCCCATATGCATCAGAGAATACCATTGCCACTCCACTACTATACGGCATACTTTTAATAGTCATCTTCCATTTTGCTTTCCTCGCAAAAGCCAAAGCAAAATTGAAGATTTTTATCCTTTGCTATATAGTACATTCCGAAAAAGACTCCAATAATTTGTTTAGAGATAGAACCAATTGTATGAGAAGGAACACTCACCCAGTAGAATTAGGAATACTTGTACTTTTTTGTATAGTTGACCTAAAGTCACTACTCATCGTTTTTGTATATATGACTGTCGATCCATGTTATAAGATCGACAGCCATTACATCACTATAGGTCTAACTCACCTTAGCTATCTAGGTACAGTTGGTCACCAAATGTGGGTGATCAAGGATGTACACCTTCTCTATATGGAGGCCAGGTCGATGCCCCCCTCCATCATTGTACTTTCTATTATTATATTTATAAAAATCAGCCCTACTGCATTAAAAAAAAATGTTATCTCCTTCTTTTTAATCATTAAGTATTGCTAGTGTAGTTGTCATTTATTATTAGCTAAGTAATATATAAATCATCATACTACAAAGTAGGTTAAAATATCTTTTGGACATTAATATTAGATAAGATTGACTTTATTTTATTAAATATAATTGTTTAAACCTACGTCTAAATTTTGGGTCAAACAAATATAAAGTTTAAACCAAAATTCCGGCATTTAGCCGAACCCATAAGTCACATGCTAGCTCCCCCCCGGACTCACCTTTATAAAACGACTAAAAGTTCATTGTTTGCTTCACTTTTATCTGTAGTTTCAATAATCTTCAGCAAATTATGGATGTCTAATAATATGACAACACAAGGATGATTTAGCAAAATTATATATCAGTTGAGCAGAAGCGAAGAAGTATCTATGAATATCAGCAACTTTCAGACTTTTCAAGTTAACCCGAAAATTAACATAAGTTTCCATCTCAACCTTGAGAAAAACTTATGAAAATCTTTCGATAAATATTAACAGCAAAAGGTACTGTTTTTTTTTCTACTGGTTGAAGAAGAGTCTCAGAGGAGGCAATTTTCAGCTATGTTCACTGACTTTTACCCACTATAATATCACATTAATCTGTAATGATTTTTAAAAAATTGACATTCAATATTTATACTAATAATTAATATTTGTATTGAACAACAACAAACAATACTTCTATCCATACATTATTTCAACAATAGAATATAATATAGTACAATACAGTGTAAATGATATATTATAAAACAATGAGAAATAACAATATAAATAAGTATAGAAGAAATTACTCTCAATGTCTTCTGACTTCTCTCTAGAATAATATATACTTTCATCTTATAAATCTACTGGTAATAAGTTAACTAAAAAGCCATCTACAGAAACAATTATGGCAAAATAATTGTTTTTGATATTTTTGGAATATGTTATCATTTTAAGATGATGGTGTGAACCCCTCATATTTCACCATATGGTATCGAATCTCGCCTATGTAATCTTCTCCTCCCCTATCCCGTCACTATCCCTAATGGTATGAAGAAAATTTTAAAAATAAATTAGTAAATTTTAACATGAAGCTTAATTGCAATAAAAAAATTAAGCAACGTGACCCCGTATGTGGCTATTCTTAGTGGAATGTCCCCGTAATTGATGATATTTAATAAATAGCTTTCACGTTCTTTTCTTTATGCAGGCTTAAGCTAAGATCTACCCACATAGTAGGATTTTGTACCAAATGCTATATTATAATATAATATATATATAGTTAAAGTTTTACCATTTTGTGATATTGTTCTGCGCAAAATACATTTATGAAAAATACTTTGTTAAACAATACAGATAAATTATGACTATTAGGTAGATTTTGATGAATAATTTAACAGGCAGGTCGATTGTAAATAACACAAAGTCGTGCATTCTGATAGAGTTTGATGAGCAATTGAACAAGCATAAAAGCATGCCAACTAGGTAGAGTTGTGAACAACTTAACAAATAGGTAAAATGCAGATAATACAAAGTTATACCAATGGTAGGTTTGGTGAACATTGAAGAACCACAAAATCATGTCGACCGGGTAAACTTTGATATATAATTTAACAGAAATATAGAGCAAATATAGCATAAACTGTACTGATCTAGTATTATTTAAATACCGCCAATTACGAGGACGTTCGGCTAAGACCAGTGCTTACGGGGTGTGGCGACTCGATAGGTCATTTTGCGTACTCTTATTTTCGAGTTTCGAGACCTCTATTAGCTTCATCTATTTTTTTATTTGCGTGCGCAGTCCATGTCTTTTTCCAGAAGAAAATATGATTTTTGGCTTTAAAATAACTTGAATTGACTAAGACCAAAATTTTATGTAAACGACCCCAGATCGATACTTTGATGATTTCGATAGGTTCGTATTTGTAATTTTGGACTTGGGTGTATGCCCGAAATTGGATTTAGAGGTCCCTAGGTTGATTTGACTTGTTTTGTCGAAAGTTAGTAATTCGAAAGTCTAGAAATTTTTTAGGTTTGACCGTAGGTTGACATTATGGTTAACGAATTTGGATTTTGGTTTTGGACTTGGTATATGTCCCTTTTGCTATTTGAAACCTGTCTGCAAAATTTGGTGCAATTCGGAGTTGGTTTGATCGGATTCGGACGCTTGGTTGCAATTTCTAGAGGTTCTTGAGTTTTTCTTTGAAATTTCATTAGTTTTGATGTTTGATTTGTAGTTTTAGATGTTATTTTGGTGATTTGGTCGCATGAGCGAGTCCGTATGATGATATTACACACGTGTGCATGTTTGATTTGGAGCCCGTGAGGCTCGATTGAGTTTCGAACATGTTTAAGACAAGTTTGAATGTTTGAGGACTGCTGATGCAGTGTTGCTTCTGGTGTCTGGTGCAGAATCACGCAACTGCGAGGTCTAGCTCGCAATTGCGAGGTCTGACTCGCAATTGCGAGCCTCACTTTTGCAAATGAAAGTTTGCATTTGTGAGCATGCGATGGGTTCTGTATCCACATTTGCGACTTTGGCATCAAAATTATGATGCAGTGTTGAGTTGTGATATCTTCGCATTTGCGATGAAGTTGGCCTCTTTTGTGAAGGAGGGTTGTTCTCATTTGCGAACATTTTGTCGCATTTGCAACATCGAGACTTCTGATGCACAGTTCGCCTTTGCGACATGTGCTTTGCATTTGCGGTGTTCGCCAATTACGAACAAGACATCACAATTGCGACATCTGTAGCTGGATAAAAGAGGGAGAAATCGGGATTTAGCTTATTTGATACAATTTCTCAACCCTAAATACTTTAGAGGCGATTTTTCAAGGATTTATTCTTTCCAAAATCATTGGTAAACAACTCGAATCCACTTTCTTTCAATTCCCCATTACTTTTCATGAGATTTCAACATCAAATTTAGGATTTTTATGATCGAAATTAGGGATTTGGGTAGAAATTGAGGATTTTGTAAAATTGAGATTTAGACCTCAAATTGAGGTCCGATTTCAAAACAAATTACATAACCAGATTCGAGGGTAAATTGGTAATCAGGTTTTGGTCTGAATCTCGATTTTGACCAAGCGAGCCCTGGGTTGACTTTTGTTGAGTTTATACAAAAATGATAAAAATTGAGCTTCTTTCATTAATGGGCAGTTTCTAGAGCTTATTTTTGAACTATTTGATCGATAATTTGCTGAATTTTGTAGGTTTGGAGGTTTGTTCAAAAGGCAAGGCCATAGTTGATTGATTGCTTTGTTCGTGGAGTGAGGTAAGTGTTGTGCCTAACCTTGACTTGATTGAATTAGGACTTGTTGAATTATTTATTTTGTGAATTATGTGGGGAAAACGACGTATACGCGAGGTGATTAGTATAAAATACGCCGTCATAGGATATAGCATGTGGGATTTGGATATTTATTTTTGTGTTTTCATTTATTCCATGATATCTCTTGTAATATGCTTTAACTTTTACATATTTTTACTTGACTTCTATGCTATATTTGTTACTTGTTATTTAATTATTACTTGCCTTAATTTGTTCATTCCTTACACGATTTCCGCTTATTTCTACTTGCGTTAATTTTATATCTTAATTGTCACATGTTTTATCTACTTTTATTATTTTATATTGTAGAATCACTCTATTAGGTTGTTTCGCTTATGTGAGCCGTTCAACTGTTTTGCATTGATGAATTGGTAAAATTTGAGATTTTGAGATGTTGGAGATCCTCCGTTTATTCCGTGGTTCTTTATTGTTTTGTATATTCCACCTTCTTTTGTGTGATATTTGTGAATATTGTTGTTGAGTTGTTTATGTTAATTATTTAAAATTATTTGAGGTTCGGGTTGCACGTTGCAACGGTATTGATCGGTATTGAAATGATATGAAGGAATAAGGACAAATTATGATATGAACAGATGATGATATGGTGGGATTGGGTTGCGCGCCACAAGGGGTTTGATATGTTTTAATTATTTTGTGATTGTTGAATTATCCTCGGTATTGTGATATGATACTTGAGACTTTGTTATTCTGGGGCTCTCTAGTAGTTGACCTTCGGGGCCGTTTATATGAGTTTATTGCTTTATTTCCGTTCATGTTTTTCTGTTATCATTATTTCGTACAGGTTATTTGTAAGTGACTTTCCATAGCCTCGTCACTACTTCGTCGAGGTTAGGCTCGACACTTACAGAGTGAGTACATAAGGTCGGTTGTACTCATGCTACACTTATGCACTTCTTGTGCAGATACCGGTGTTGGTCCCCACGGACGTAGCGAGACTACTCAGATTCAGCTACGTTAGGAAACTTGAGGTATAGTTGCACGTTGTCCGCAGCCCTGAACTCCGCTTTCCATTATGTATTTACTGTTTATTTAGTTTCAAACAGTTGTATTTCATTCAGACTTTATCGGTAGTACTCTAGATGCTCATGTATTCGTGACTCCAGATTCTAGGATATGATTAGACTACGTCATATAGTATTTTATTAGTCTATTTCAAATAATTACAATTTATTATTATTAATGTTTTGATCTTATATTGTTAAAACTGGTTAAGTAATTTAGCTAACATTGGCTTGCCTAGCAAGTGAAATGTTAGGCGACATCACGGTCCCGAGGGTAGGATTCCGGGTCATGACAAGTTGGTATCAGAGCACTAGGTTTCTTAGGTCTCACGAGTCATGAGCAGGCTTAATAGAGTCTGAAGGATTGGTAGGGAGACGTCTGTACTTATCTTCTAGAGGTTATGGGGCTTTAGGAAAATTTCATTTATTTCTTTCTCTATCGTGCGATTTATTCTATTACTGAAGTTTGAACCATTCCATTCCTATTCTCTCGTAGATGGTGAAAACATGCACAACATCTACAACCGGGCAGGAGCCAGAGCCTCCTGTTGCAGCCACTACCAAGGGTAGGGGCTGGGGCCGAGGTAGGGGTCGAGGCAGAGGCATAGCTCAACCTAGATCACGTGCAGCAGCCCCCCTTGCGGAGCCTCAGATCGATCATGAGGAAGAGATCCCAGTTCAGACAGCACCGATCAGACCTGCTTAGGTCCTGGAGGGATTCATTGCTACTCCCGAACTTCAGGACGCTCTAGTCCGCTTAATCGGACTCATAGAGAGAATGGCTTAGGATGGAGTATTTTCTATGTGTACCAGCTGTCTCTCAGGCTGGGGGAGGAGCACAGACTCCCACCACTCACACTCTGGAGTAGATGGCTTATATATTTCAGACTCCGACAATTCCAACAGTTGGGGTAGTTCAACCGGTTATTGCTACACAGCCCAGGGAGAGGCCAGCGATGTCTTTTGAGGGATTGATGAGGATGAATAAGTTCACCAAGCTCTTTCCTGCTCACTTTGGGGGTACACATTATAAGGACCCACAAGAATCTTTGGACTGTTGCCACCAAGTGTTGCGTAACATGGGTATTGTGGAGTCTAATGGAGTCGACTTTGCAGTGTTCTAGATGACCGGTTTTGCCAAGAGGTGGTGTTAGGATTTTGAGCGAAGCAGACCAACCGGTTCACCTCCACTTACTTGGCATCAGTATTCTTAGATATTTCTAGAGAAGTTCATTCCTTTATCTCTGAGAGAGGAGTACCACGAGCAGTTCGAGCACCTCCAGCAGGGTGGCATGACTGTTACCCGGTATGAGACTAGATTTGTGGACCTAGCCCATCATGCATCTGTTTTATTCCCACAGATAGGGAGAGGGTGAGGATATTTATTGTTGGTCTTACTTTCGGTATCAGGATACAGTTGACTAAGGAGACGGGGGATGATATTTCTTTCTAGAGGGCTGTAGAGTTTCTAGATGGATCGAGATAATTCGTAGTCAGGGTAGAGAGGCAGTGTCTGAGAAGAGGCCTCGTTATTTTGGTGGTTTCAGTGGTGCCTTATTTAGAGTCAGAGGTTCTTTTGGTAGAGGCCATCTTCCCATGCGATTCAGTCAGCTCTCCAGGTAGCCCATAGTGCTTACGGAAGTCGTGATTCTTATGGGTCTCATCCTTAGTATCCAACATTTAGTACACCTTCAGCTCCTATAAGTGCGCCACCACTACAAATTTACTACAGTGGTTATCCAGGTTGTCAGGGTCAATTTCAGCTTAAGCAGCCACAACAGCCGAGAGAGTGCTTTGAGTGTCGAAGTACGGGCCATATCAGGAGGTACTGTCCTAGATTGATGAGCAGCAGACCTCAGCAGGGTTCTCGTGCAATGGTTCTAGCATCATTTTCTACACTGGCCGCTCATCCAGCTAGAGGCAGCGGCTAGGCAGCTAGAGGTGGAGGTCAGGCCATTAGAGGTGGAGACCAGCTAAAGGCCGTCCGAGGGGCGAAGGTCAGAGTGGTGAGGCCCAACCCCGTTTCTATGCATTTCCAGCTAGACCTGAGGCGGATTCATATGATGCCGTCATCACAGGTATTGTTCCGATTTTCCATAGCGATGCCTTATTTTTATCTAGTTATGCTCATGATTCTTTGAGTGCTCCTTTCTATGTGTCTACACCTATGGGAGATTCTATTGTAGTAGACCGCATTTATCACTCGTGTGTGATTTCCATCGGGAGCTTTGAGACTAGGGTAGACCTTCTACTTCTTGATATGGTGGACTTTGATGTTATCTTGGGTATATATTGGCTATCACCTTATCACGCCATTTTTGACTTGTCACGCCAAGACAGTGACCTTAGCCATGTCATGATTGCCTCGATTAGAGTGGAGGGGGACTTCTGGCGTTCTACTGGCAAGGTAATTTCTTATGTGAAGGCTCGACGTACGGTCGAGAAGGGATGTCTCGCATATTTGGCATATATCCAGGATCCTAGTGTGGAGGTTCCTTCCATGGATGCAGTACCAATTGTGCGTGAGTTTTCAGAGGTATTTCCTAGAGATTTGCTGGGGATGCCACCCGATAGAGACATTGACTTTTGTATTGACTTGGCTACGGGCACTCAGCCCATTTATATTCCACCATAGCGTATGGCCCCAGCTGAGTTGAAGGAACTGAAGAAGCAGTTGCAGAATTTGCTTGATAAGGGATTCGTTAGACATAGTATCTTGCCCTGGGGCGCACCAGTTTTGTTCGTGAAGAAAAAGGATGGTTCGATGAGGATGCGTATAGATTATAGGTAGTTGAACTAGGTCACTATCAAGAACAAGTATCCATTGCCGAGGATTAATGACTTATTTGATCAACTTCTGTGTACCAAAGTGTTTTCGAAGATTGATATGAGATTTGATATCCCTAAGACAGCTTTTTGAACTCGGTATCGTCATTATAAGTTCCTAGTGATGTCATTTGGTTTGATAAATACCCCAGCAGCATTTACGGATTTGATGAACCGGGTATTTAAGCCCTATTTAGATTCTTTTGTGATCGTCTTCATTGATGATATTTTGGTCTAATCCCGTAGTCGAGAGGAGCATGAGCAGCATCTGCGAATCATACTTTAGACTCTGAGAGATAGTCAGTTATATGCCAAGTTTTCAAAGTGTGAGTTTTGGTTGGACTCGGTTGCCTTTTTGGGCCATGTTGTATCTTCCAAGGGCATTAAGGTGGATCCTAAGAGGATTGAGGCAGTTCAGAACTAGCCTAAACCTACTTCAGCTACAGAGATTCGGAGCTTCTTGGGTTTGGCAGGTTATTATCGCCGGTTCGTTGGAGAGTTTTTATCTATCTCAACCCCATTGACTAGATTGATCCAGGAAGCTGCCCCATTCAGGTGGACTGATGAGTGCGAGGAGAGCTTTCAGAAGCTCAAGACTGCATTGACTACATCCCTAGTGTTGGTGCTGCCTACGGGTTTTGGGTCTTACACTGTATATTGTGATGCATCGCGTATTGGGCTTGGCGCGGTGTTGATGCAAGATGGTAGGGTAATTGACTACGCGTCTCGGCAGATGAAGGTTTATGAGAAGAATTACCCAGTGCATGACTTGGAATTGGCAGCTATTTTTCATGAATTGAAGATTTGGAGGCATTACCTCTAGGGTGTGTCGTGTGAGGTATTCACAGAACATCGGAGTGCACAATACTTGTATAAGTAAAAGGATATAAACTGAGGCACCGGAGGTGGTTAGAGCTATAAAAAAACTATGATATCACCATTTTTTACCATCCTGAGAAGACCAATGTGGTGGCAGATGCCTTGAGCAGAAAGGTTGAGAGTATGGGTAGCCTTGCATATATTCCAGTTTGTGAGAGATCGCTAGCATTGGATGTTTAGGCTTTGGCCAATCAGCTCGTGAGGTTAGATGTTTTTGAGCCTAGTTGGGTTCTTACTTGCGTAGTTTCTCGGTCTTCTTTGTATGAGTGCATCGGAGAGCTTCAGTATGACAACCCCCATTTTTTTGTCCTTAGGGATACCATGCGTCGCGATGACGCTAATGAGGTATCTATTGGAGATGACAATGAAGGGTCGGATTTTGTGTGCCCAATGTGGATGGTCTGCGTGAGTTGATTCTTGAGGAGGCCCACAGTTCCTGGTATTCCATGCATCCGGGTGCCGCCAAGATGTATCAGGATTTGAGGCAACATTATTGGTGGAGAAGAACGAAGAAAGACATAGTAGAGTATGTTGCTCGGTGTTTGAACATCAGAGGCCGAACGGTTTGCTTTAGAGACTAGAGATTCTCGAGTGGAAGTGGGAACGTATTACCATGTATTTCGTTGTTGGGCTCCTACGGATCTTGAAGAAATTTGACGCAGTGGGGGTCATTGTGGATAGGTTGACCAAGTCGGCACATTTCATTCCAGTGGCGGCTACCTACTCTTTAGAGCAGCTGGCCCAATCTATATCCGTGAGATTGTTCGTCTCCACGGTGTTCCTACCGCTTGTTGAGTTTTCCTACAACAATAGCTACTAATTGAGTATTCAGATGGCTCCTTATGAGGCCTTATATGGGAGGCGGTGTCGTTCTCCAGTTGGTTGGTTTGAGCTGGGAGAGGATAGGTTGTTGGGCACTGATTTGGTATACCTTGGAGAAAGTCAAGTTGATTCAGGATCGGCTTCGTACAACCCAGTCTAGGTAGAAGAGTTACACTGACCGAAAGGTTCTGGATGTACCTTATATGGTGGGAGAGAAGGTTTTGTTCAGAGTTTCACCCATGAAAGGTGTGATGAGGTTCGGGAAGAAGGCAAGTTGAGCCCTAGGTATATTAGTCCTTTTGAGAGTTGGTAAGGTGGCCTACAGACTTGCATTGCCACCCAGCTTATTGGCATTTCACTCGGTGTTCCATGTTTCTATGCTCCGAAAGTATTATCGTGATATGTCCCATGTATTAGATTTTAGCTCAATCCAAATGGACAAGGATTTGACTTATTAGGGGAGTCGGTGGCTATTCAACCCCGGCAGGTTCAAAATTTGAGGTCTAAGAGTTATTCTTCTATGAGAGTGCAGTGGAGAGGTCAGCGACCGAGGCAGCTACGTGGGAGCCCGAGTTGGATATGCGAAGTAGATACTCACACCTTTTCACCAGTCCGGGGACTTTTGTATGTCTGTTCGAGGACGAACGTTTATTTAGAGGTGGAGAATGTGATGACCTGATAGGTCGTTTTGCGTAACAGTCCTTATTTTCAAGTTCTGAGACTTCTATTAGATTCATTTGATATTTCTTGATTTGCGTGCATAGTCCATCTCATTTTTCGAAAACTTTTTACGTAAAAATTTGTAGAAAGTATGATTTTTAGCTTTAAAAATAAATTGAGTTGACTATGATCAATATTTTATATAAATGACCCAGAATCACTTTTTTGACGATTCTGGTAGGTTCTTATTGTGATTTTGGACATGGGCGTATCCCCGAAATTGGATTCATAGGTCCCTAGGTTGATTTGACTTGTTTTACCTAAAGTTAGCTATTTGGAAATTTTGTAGGTTTGATCGTAGGTTGACTTTATGGTTAACGGGTTCGGATTTTTTTAGGATTTGGTATAGGTTCGTTTTTCAGTTAAAACTTATCTGCAAAATTTGGTGCAATTCGGAGTTGGTTTGATAGGATTCGGACACTTGGTTGCAATTCTAGAGGTTCTTGAGTTTTTCTTTGAATTTTCATTTGTTTTCATGTTCGATTTGTAGTTCTAGATGTTATTTTGGTAAATTGATCGTGCGAGCGAGTTCATATAATGATATTACACTTGTGTGCATGTTTGACTTGGAGCCCGAGGGGCTCAGTTAGTTTCGGACGCGTTTCAGATGAGTTTGGTAAGTTTGAGGACTGTTGATACAATGTTCCTTCTGGTGTCTGGTGCAAATATTGCAATTGCAAGGTCTGGCTTGCAATTGCGGGCCTCGCTTTTGCAAATAAAAGTTCGCATTTGCGATAATGGACTAGGGGTTAGGACTTCGCATTTGCAAAGAAGGAGTCGCATTTGCGGTGGTTTCTGTGTCCGCAATTGTGACTTTGGCATCGCGATTGTGACACAGTGTTGAGTTGGGTTATCTTCGCATTTGCGAAGAAGTTGTCCGCTTTGAAAAGGAGGGTTGTTCGCATTTGCGAAGAAGTTGGCCGCTTTTGCAAAGGTGGACTGTTCGCATTTGCAAACATTTTGTCGCATTTGCGACCTATGCTTTGCATTTGCGGTGTTCGCTATTGCGAACAAAAAATATTGCGACATCTGCAGCTGGATAAAAGAGGAAAATATTGGGACTTAGCTCATTTTGCACCATTTCTCACAAGATTTTATCACAAGGGAGCATCCAAAGTTAAGCTCTCTTCTCTCTCATGAAAACCCCTATGCTTAACGGCTAAACCCTAGCTTTCATGGCTGCTCCGGCCACTGGCCAGCCTACTCCATAGGCCGGTCAGTCGTCAAATAATCCATTACATTCACCCCTCACCATTACAAACCCTAATCTATTACCAAACTATGCGCAACTTCTACAACCTAAAGCATTAAATGCTCCCATGCAAACCCAAGCCCACGTACCTATCAACCCAGTAAAGTATTTACATAGGGAACCAATTATCAAGTGGAAGAAGAATGAAGTAAATCAAGCTATAGTACAACAAGGGTTACAATTGGCAGTTCTAGGAAAGTTTTCTTATGGTAAGCCTGTTATTCAAGAACTACGTAAGTTTATACCAATTCAATGTGAATTAAAAGGTTCGTGTTCGATTAGTTTGATTGAAGATGCACATGTCCTGATTAAGTTGTCTTTAATGGAGGATTACATTCACTTGCTATCCAAACCAAAGTTTTACTTGAAGGCTCAAGGAGATATGTGGCAGATGTGATGTACTAAGTGGAGCCCTTGGTGGAATCCAGAGGAGGAAACACCCATAGCAATTGCTTGGATCTCATTTCATGATTTGCCTCCTAAATATATTAAGGAGTTTGTGTTCTCATTAGCGATGGTTGTGGGTTAGCCATTACATGTTGATGTAGCTACAAAAAATGGCACAAGACCAAGCTGTGCAAAGGTAAAAATTGAGGTGAATTTATTAGCTAATCTTCCTCAAAGAATCAAGATCATTGAAGAAGAGGATGAAACTGTCCGGAAGAATCAAAGTGGATAAAAATTAAATACGACTATATTCCTAAGTATTGCAACACTTGTAAAAAAAACGGCATAATGAATAGGAATGCTGGATCATTCATCCTGAATTTCACAAGAAGGTAGAGGAGAATGCTGATGATACTGTCAAAGGAAAGGAAGTTGTTGGAACAACCGCTAACGCGACTAAGTTTTTATCTAGTGGAAAGATTCTTGGGAAGCCTATTCCTAATCAATCTAGGTAGGAATGGATGCAAAGAAGGCAAAACAAGTACCAAAGCGATAAGCGAGGTCATATTTGTAAAGGAGCGGGATAATGGCAAATTGAAAGGGAAGAACAATGGTGAGGTGGTGTTGATGTACTGGGAGTTAAAGAAACTGACCAACCTATATTGAGAACTACTGATGGCAAGGGAGAAGGAAATAGTAAGGAGATAACCAATAGGCTACGTGAGGATGAATCCAAGAAGATACAGGAGAAGGAGCATCCACACAATGTAGAAAATCCCAATTCCAACTCAAGGAAAGCTGGCACTACAGTAACTACTCTTGACAACGCTAATCCTAATGATAAAGGGATTAGGGTTGAACAGAGTCCCAATTCACGTGGCACTAGATCTGGTGATTCAGCCAATAAAGAGAGGACAATTGACTAGGTTCAACAAAGATTTGGCTCGACTAAGGAAGTAACTAATGTTACACTTAACCAGTCAAGCCAGGAAACAGTTTCTCATATTGTAGCGTAGGCACCAAAGGCAACACAGGCCACTGAAGCTATCATGGAATCAAAGACTCTATGGAGTGATGAGGTACAGGCTTTGGAGGATAATGCAGAGGCAACCATGTATGTAATACAAGTACAAACAGGCAATATACAGGAAAACCTCACAGGAACAAGTGAATACAATGCTAGAGTAAACCCTAGGGTTCAGGAAACTAGGGTTAGCAATACATCGAGTACTATAATGAAGCATGTGAGGAAACCTATTGGAGCAGATACAGGGTCACTTGAAAAAGATAGAAACATAGAGGATCCAGCTGGGAAAGATACAGGGAAGGAGCAAGCCAAAGGAACAATAAAACCTAGGAATACTGCCGAGGTTTTTGACCTAGATTCAAGTGATCCAGCGGATGTTATAGGTAGGGGACAGGTTGGTGATGTTCACAATGATGCATTAGAAGATACAGTGAGTTCAGGGGATCAAACAGCTGATGCCATGCCTTTGGATTTTAATGGAACAGTAACTCCTGCATTAGTAGCCACAGTAAACCCTAGCCTGGGTAATGTATATGAGCTACAATTTAGAGCTATGCAGCATAATGATAGTATAATATAGGAAGTGATGTCCAAAGAGCACAAGGAGCAGGCTACAGTACGAAAGGCAACAGAAGACATGGAACCAATTCCCTTGGCATGTGTACCAGGAACTGAGCAGAATAGGCAGGTCCAGGTCCATGTGCCTGTGAAGACTCCTACTCAGGCTTTACATGATTTAGTAACACAAAATGTGGCTCCTGTGGTGATTGATAAAGCTTTAATGGAACAGCAGCAATATAAGGAGGAAGGAGAAGATGAGCCCACATACAAAGATACAGAAGAAGGTTGAATATGGAAGCTGCTTTGTGAAATGTTAATGGGAAGATATGGCTATTCTTTGATGCTAATGTGGAATGGGAGTTGATTATGGACACTGCACAATAGGTCACTGTTAAGGTGTTTCATCAAGACATTGGCTAACATGTCATGATGACTTTTGTGTAAGCAAAGTGTACAACACTAAAGAGGCTGGATTTGTGGGATAACTTGTATTATCTTGCAAGTGACATGAAGATGCCTTGGAGGATAGGTGGAGACTTTAATGTTGTACTTCATGAAGATGAAAAGATTGGTGGTATCCCAGTGTACCCTCCTGAATATGAGGATTTTACTTTTATATCAATTCAAGTGATTTATTTGATTTAGTAAGTCCATTTACTTGGTGGAATGGAAGACCTAATGCAGAATGTATCTTTAAGAGACTGGATAGGATATTGGTAAATCTTCCTTTCTAGAATATATTTCATACTATTGAGATTGAGCATTTAATAAGGACTGGATTTGATCATGCCCCTTTGTTCATGAGTTATGGAGAACAAGCTGCAAACTATGTGAAACCATTTAGGTTTCTCAACTTTTGGACCGAACATGAATCTTTTAAAGAGGTGATGAGGTAGAATTGGCAAGCAGACTTTATTGGTGATCATTTTCTAATGTTCAAGCATAAGTTGAAGAATGCGAAGGCTGCATTATCCAAATGGAGTAAAGTCACTTTTGGTGACATCTTCAAGCAGTTGTCAACCTTGGAAGACATAGTAAAGGTGAAGGAGATGTTGTTTGAGAAGGAACCAACTATAGCTAATAGAATAGTTCTTTAACAGGCCCAAGCAGAATTAAAGAAGTATCTGAGTATAGAGGAGCAGTATTGGAAGCAAAAAGCTGGGATGACTTGGTTTGCTGAGGTGGATAGAAATACTAGCTTTTTTCATAATCATGTGAATGGCAAAAGGAAGAAGTTGCAATTGAAGAGGATTTAAAATGGAGATGGAAACTGGATTGAGGATCAAGGTCACTTAGCTGTTGCTACTGTGGACATCTATCAAAATCAGTTTACTAATGAGGGTGATCCTACAGATTATGCTTTGCTTGAAAATGTGCCTTCTATGGTGACTATAGAGCAGAATATGGAGTTGTGCAGATATCCAACATTACAAGAGGTCAAAAGGTAGTTTTTGAATTAAGTGGAGACAGTGCTAGTGGTCCAGATGGATTTACTGGAAAATTTAATCATTACTGTTGGGAGATTATTGGTTTTGATATACACAGTATTGTACTACATTTTTATGGAGGAGCTACATTGCCAAAGTCCATTACACACACTAATTTGGTGATGTTTCCTAAGAAACCTATGGTGCAAACATTTTCTGACTTTAGGCCAATAAGTTTGAGCATCTTCATCAATAAGGTGATATCCAGGGTGCTACGTGATAGATTGGAGAAGTTCTTACCAGCTTTGATATCTCCAAATGAATCTACATTTGTCAAGGGAAGGAGCATCTTTGAAAACATTCTATTGACATACGAGATATTTATAGATATAAGACTTAGAGCTAAGCCAACCAATGTAGTGACTAAGCTAGACATGACTAAGGTCTATGATAGGGTGTCTTGGAAGTATCTACTTCATGTTTTAAGAAATATGGGGTTTACAGAACAGTTCATCAACATGGTGTGGAACTTGATATCCAATAATTGGTACCCAGTATTGGTGAATGGTCAAGCTTTAGGATTCTTCAAATCTACAAGAGGGGTGAAACAAAGTAATACATTGTCTCCTGTATTGTTCATATTATCAGCAAAAGTGCTATCTACATCCTTGAACAAGCTATTTGAGGACAAAGCCTTTATAGGTTTTGGTATTCCTAAGTGGTCAGAACCTTTGAATCATTTGGCATATGCTGATAACGGTATCATCTTTGCCTCAACTCAACCAGAATCCTTGACGAAGGTGGTGAAAGTATTAGGGAGTTATGAGAGGATTTCTGAACAGTTGATCAACAAATCCAAGAGTTCATTCTATATGCATGCTAATGTTTTCAATGCACTGTTTCAGGCAGTAGGAGATGCCACAGGTTTTTCTAGAGGGGAGTTTCCTTTACCTATCTAGGGTGCCCCATCTTTTACACTAGAAGAAGGAAATATTACTATAATGATCTCATAAAGAAGTTGAAAGGTAAACTATATTCTTGGAAAGGAAAGTTGTTATCATTTGGTAGGAAAGCAACACTCATTACTAGTGTGTTGCAAAGCATGCCAGTACATATGCTATCAGTGCTTAATCCTCCAAATAATGTTATTGAACACTTGCATAAGATTTTTGAAAGGTTCTTTTGGAGCACAAAGGAGGAAGGCAGAAGTAGACATTAGGCATCCTGGCAAAAATATGTCTGCCCAAGGAAGAGGGTGGATTAGGGTTCAGATCTCTATATGATATTTCTAGAGCTTTATTTGCTAAGCTGTGGTGGAGATTCAGAACAACCAAATCATTATGGTCTAACTTCATGTGGAACAAGTATTGCAAGAAAGAGATCCCTACAGTAGTGCAGTTTAGGGCAGGCTCTCATATATGGAGGCAGATGTTGAATACAAGGGAAAATGTGGAGCATAAAATACTGTGGGAGATGAAAATTGGAACAACACATGTATGGCATGAAAACTGGACAGGTTTAGGAGCACTATACCACTTGATGCCACCTGAATTTCATATCAATGAGGAATTGTAAGAAGCAGCAGAATTGAGGCAAGAAGATAGCTAGAATGGGGAGCTGATCGACCAGACCTTTCCTGAAGATATAGCTGAGCATATTGTGTAGAATGTGCAGCTTCAAGGAATATATGGTTACTAGGATAAACCTATATGGAAACCTACTGCATCAGGTAAATTCACAGTGAGTAGTGCTTGGCACTTAGTGAGACATAGAGCACACCCTAATCCAGGATACAAGAAGATGTGGATCAAAGGTTTGCCATTCAAGATTTCTTTCTTCCTTTGGAGACTATGGAGGGGAAAACTGGCTACTGGTGACCTATGGAGAAGGCAAGGATACATATGTGTCTCTAGGTGTTGGTGTTGTCAACATACACAGGAGGAAACCTTTGAACATCTGTTTTTGACAGGTACAACTGCTACTAGAGTGTGGAAGACATTTATGAATGCTGTAGGGATCAACATGCCACTGATATAGTTACACCAAGTTATTAGGGCATGGTGGAATGCTTCATGTTGTTTAAAACCGAATCCATTATTCCAGGCAGTGCCAGCAGTCATTACTTGGGAGCTGTGAAAGATGAGGAATACAAACAGGAATGGGGGATCAGTGTCAATAAATAGGGTAATATATGAGATTAACAAGACACAATACTTCTTGGAAAAAGTTAGATATAGTTGGCTTACACATACCCCACATTTGTTGTAAGACATGATAGATTTCTTTAAAAAGTATAGGCCAATGATTGTAACCAAAGGAGTGACATGGCAGTTGCCGTATACTGGCCGGTACAAGTGTAATACTGATGGGGCACAAAAGGAAATCCTGGTCCTAGTTCTATTGGCTTTTGTGTGAGAGATAGAGAAGGTGATTAGTGTATGCAAAGGCACAAAAACTTGAGGAGACAACTAACGTTGTAGCTGAGGCAAAGGCAATAGAAGAAGCTTTATCATATTGTGTTGCTCATGACCTGCATCCTCTCATTTTGGAAACAGATTCCCTGGGTATGAAGAAAATTATAGAAGGAGAATAGGATCCTCCATGGTGTATTGGGGCTGAAGTTAAGAGGATTAAGGAGAAGAAGGAGAAGTTCAATGTGATGTTTCAGCATGTCTTAAGGGAGGGCAACACAGTGGCTGATTATTCAACTAACCTTGTGTTCTTTTTTGCAGGTACAATCCAATATCATTCATTATCAAAATTACCAAGTGCATGAAGGAGGTTAATCAATCTTGTCAAATACCAAACTCCTAACCTTAGGGTTAGGGTGGCAAAAATAAAGGCTTTGGATTAATGTCTCATTATATAAGATCACAGCCTGCTAGTCTCACTTGTTACTGGATATTCTGTGTGTTTATAGGTGACTTACCAGTGGTATTAGCATGGCAACATACTCATTCTGGTGGTGACCTAAAGGCACATGGAATTGGTAAGTTAGGCAGGTAATACACCTCAACATAGTCTAGTTTTCTAAATTGCAAATGCAAGCTAAATCGTGGATGCAGTGATGGTTACACTATTAGTGCAGGATTTTATTGGCTGGATCAGTTCTACTCAAGACAGTGGCTATATATTGTTATACCTTTGTCCAGTGGTAAAATCATGGTTACATGCTCAATCTGGGGGGGGAGGGGGGGTGTAACAGTGTATGGTCTAGAAATGCATGCAGAAACCCTAAGTTCTTGGGGTTCAATCCCAGCCTTATTGAATTGCATGGACATAGAACTATACAAGCTTCCTCTAACAGATACATACAGTGATATACATGGTTTCCATGCACTGGTTAGTTTATTTGGCTGTTACATTTGCACATACATGGAGGAACTCAGAAGTGTTGCTATGGTGGATACTTGGACAGCCTCAGAAGTTGATGTTGTAGACTGGAGATTCACGCTTGCATGTCCGATGGAATACAAAACATGGCGCCTTGTGAGAGCGCTAGAGGTGCTACATTGAGGTTTTTCCCTTGGCTTGTGAATACATACAACATCATATATTGGAGGTTGTTTCATCTATACTTTGTGATAGTTAGCATAAATTTTCTAGATAGTAGTAGTGGCTCATTGTTTTGCTTTGGATTGAGACAATATGTAATATTTGAACCTTTGTTTTTGGATTATTATAATTATATTAACCATTAGGCATCCTGTCTAGTGGTATATTTGCTAAAAAAAATTCCATTTCTAAACCCTAGACATTTTAGAGGCAATATTTCATTGATTTCTTCTTCCCAGAATCATTGGTAAACAACTCTGATCTACTTTCTTTCAATTGCCCATTACTTTTCATGAGATTGTAACATCAAATTTAGGATTTCTATGGTATAAATTAGGGAATTGGGTAGAAATTGAAAATTTTGTAAACGGAGATTTAGACCTCAAATTGAGGTCAGATTTAAAAACAAATCACATAATCTGGCTCGGGGGTGAATGCGTAATCGGGTTTTGGTCCGAATCTCAGGTTTTGACCAAGCGAGTCCGGTGTTGACTTTTGTTGACTTTTTCAAAGGTGATCAAAATTGAACCTCTTTCATTAATGGGTAGTTTCTAAAGCTTATTTTGAATCTTTGATCCATAATTTGCTAGATTTGGTTGGTTTGGAGGCTTGTTCAAAAGGCAAGACTATGGTTGATTGCTTGCTTTGTTCGCAGAGTGAGGTAAGCGTTGTGTCTAACCTTGAGTTGAGGGAATTAAGACTTTTTGAATTATTTGTTATGTGAATTATGTGGTAAAAATAACGTACATGCGAGGTGACTAGTGTATATACACTGTCATGGGATTTAGCATGCGGGATTTGAATATTTATTTTCATGTTTTCCATGATGTCTCTTGTTATACGCTGTAACTGTTACATATTTTTACTTTACTTCTACGCTACATTTGTTGCTTGTTATTTAATTAATACTTGCCTTAATTTGTTCATTCCTCACACGATTTTCGCTTATTTGCTACATGTTTCTACTTGCCTTAATTGTATATCTTAATTGCCACATGTTTCATCTGCTTTTATTGTTTTATATTATAGAATCACTCTATTTAACTATTTTGTATTGATGAATTGGTAAAATTTAAGATTTTGATATGTTGGAGATCCTCCGTTTATTCCGTGGTTCTTTATTGTTCTGTATATTCCACCTTTTTGTGTGATATTTTGTGAATATTATTGTTGAGTTGTTTATGTTAATGATTTAAAATTTTTTGGGGATCCGGTTACACGCCGCAACGGTATTGATTGGTATTGAAATGTTATGAAGGAATAAGGACAAATTATGATATGAACAGATGATGATATAGTGGGATCGGGTTGCGTGCCACAACGGGTTTTATATGTTGTAATTGTTTGTGATTGTTGAATTATCCTAGGTATTGTGATATGAAACTTGAGACTTTGTTATTCTGGGACTCTCTGGTATTTGACCTTCAGGCTCTACTACAATTGAACTAGAATAAAAGACAGACACATGGAACTGATTCTTCTATCTGGTTCATGTAGCTTCATATTCGCACTCTTAAAACACACAGAAATTACTTGCAAAAATGCGTTGCTATTTTGCTCTCACTTCTTTCTTAACTTTAGTGTTTGTGCGTCCTTGTAAAAGAGCACACAACTGAAATATATAGAGTTAGTAGGATTAGGATTAACTAGAGTTCTAATGCTTTACTCTTCCTTGGTGGTAGAGTTCTAGTTAACTTCAATCTCTAACTCTTTCCTTATCTAGGATAGAGTTCTCTTTAAGTAAGGAGTCCTGCTCTTTATCAATTATGCAACCTTTTCGTTCAAGAAATACCAAAAATAACCACCATTACTTATCTCTTGTACGTGCATGCCTTGTGCTTGAATCTGACCATGACCTGTGGACACTGTCCATGGACTTGGTTCATACATGTGTTCCTTTGTCAATCATCAAAACCAAAACCACTTAGGTCAACAAATTTCCCCTTTTTGATGATGACAAAAATGTGCTTTTCAGAAGCATAGAACTTATTTCAACTCAGCTCAACATCAAACACAATGTTAAAACACTTTCTATAAAGTCACAAATCATCAAGGACCAAGTTCTTTAGGTGATAAACATCACAGTCCAAAGTAAAGCATAACCTATCTTTCCCATTTTGGCATCATCAAAAAGTTGCATAATTAAGTTAAGTAACCACATTTTAGTAGATCTTACTCATGTCCACTGAGGCTAATTCAAATGCAATCATGGATTCAATTTTCTCTTATCAATCTAAGGATATTAACCATCTAAGAAATATCAATAAATAATTAGAGCAAAAAATAGTGAATATTATTGATAAGATTCTTCCACGAAGAATAAAAAGAAATAAAAGTACTGAACCATGAGCAAAAAGCAAACAAAAATATCTCACTTGGGTCGCTGGTTACAAACTAGGATAGGAAGGGTTTAGGACTGAGAAGGACCAGGTTCTTCATTTCTGTCATGAAGCAGCTTCAACATGTCTTGAAGAATGCCCTCATTCTTCTCTTTCTCCTTTGCAAGCTCAAACCTGAGAGAGTCCCTCTCAGTTTCTACTTCAGCCAGCCTCTTCTTCAGCCTCTCAATCTCAGCATCCTTAGCCCCACTCTCCTGCTCCAATGCTCTCACTTTGCTATTCTTGGGCAACCTCTTAGATGAACCAGGTTCTTAGGGAGAAGTAAGGACTTCATAGTCACAGTCAGTCAAAGTGTTGGCCCCAAATTAATCTTTACTCGTGCAAACATCACATTTCTTGAGGGGAACCTTAAAGTGAGCAAGCACAGCAGTAAGTATAAAGCCATAGGGGATAGCATGAGTTTTAGTGCCACAAACCACCCTATTAAGGAGCTGGATTATGAACCCTGGCCAATTGATTTGCTTCCCACTATCCAAACACTCCATAAGGACCAGATCCATGAAGGTAGAAATGTGCTTTCTCTCATACCTAGGCAGAACCACTTTGTTGACAAATTCAAAAAGCACTTTATGGGCAGGTTCATTTGAACTCTTATAAACAGTCCTACGTTGTTGCTCTAAGTCCCTATCAGTAAATTTTCTAGTGAGGGCCAGTGAGGTAAGTAGATTCTCTAGACTAGGCCACTTCAATTTTCTGTAGTCATTATACCCTTCAGCAGGTACACTTAGAATCTCCCATAGCTCTTTATCATCAAAGCACACCTCCACTCCTTTCACTTTACCGTTGACCCTTCCCTGCACAATTTCACAATTTTCAAAGAACCCAACAATATCAGCTCTGACTAGCCTTCCTTCCAACTGAAGGACCATGTCTATCCAGCTCTGAATCTCCAATTTCTCCAGCAGCAACACCATGCCTTCCACTTCTAAATCACTGAGGAGCCTCCCCTTCAGAATTGTTCTTTTATCGAATTTTACCACTTTGTCATTTTCTTCATCAGTCTCTTTTTCTTCACTCTCTTCCTCCATGATTTGCATTTTTCTTGATTTCCTAGCAAACTTAGTTCTCTTTGCCAAGCCAGAGCTCTCTGTATCAACAGACTTTTCTGGAGAATTCTTCTTAGAAGTCTTTCTTTTCTTGGAATCGGGAGTAACAACCTCCACTTCCTCTGCGTCTTCCTCATCGTGAAAGACCAGTTCCATCTCCTTTATCTCAATGGTTTTACTTGTTTCACCCACTTTTTTCTTTCCTTTAGCAGCAACTTTCTTTGCACTCTCAGCTAAGGCCTTTTCTAGGTCGGCCTCACTCTGTTTCCTCTGACTCCTTGTAGTTCTTCCTCTTGTGGGAGGAGTCTCTACAGGGTTACAAGAGGAAGCCTTTCTGTTCTTGCCACCCATTGCCTTTTCAGGAATCTTAACACCAGCACTCTTTTTCTTCTTCGGATTGTAACTGTCATAAACTTTCTTCAGTAGATCATGGAGGGGTTCCTTCCTAAGATAGAACAGGTTCTTGGATCCTTTTTCTCAACCTAACCAGCCCCTCCGCTGCACTAGCATCCCCAGACCCACTACCTCTTTCTTTTCTTATACTCTCGTCTTCCTCTACAACCTCCTCACTCTACAACATCATCGCCCCAGTTTCTTCATTTAAACCAATAAAAGTGAGTAAGGCAATTTCAGCCACTCTTTCCTTACCATTTTTCCTCACATCTTCAACATCTCACTCTCCTTTTCTTTTCCCTTTTTATTTGTACCACCAATTTTACCAGATTCAGATTCTACACTAGCAATTGTACCAACTAGAACAAATCTTTTCTCAAGATTTTCAGCAACATCAAAAACAACATTAGATTAAACTTTTAATCTAGAAGATACTTGTTCAGCTTCAGATGAAACTGGTTCTTCCCCCTCAGTTGCAGACTTGAAGGACTTATCTAATTTTTGGGATTCCTCTGCCTGGCTAGCTTTTAACTTCTCATTCAATTTCTTGCATGTTCACTACCAGCCACTATTTTTCGTGCAATCATCTTGACACGTCCTTTCTTGGGGGTTTGGGTGGTTGAAGGTGTGGGTGAAGGTTCTTTTGGTGGTGAGGTTGGTTTTCAGTGTACTTGGTGTTTTCAGATAATGTGGTCACTGGATCACTGTAGATAGATGAAGAAGTTTGAGAGATTTTTAGGTTTTACATACTTTGGTCTTTTAGAAAATGAGAGATGAGGGAAGATGATAATTGTGGATCAGTATATAGGGGATAGGTTGAGTGTATAACGGAACTTTTTGGAGTCTATAGGTCTAATCACTTTGGGAGTTTAAGTTTGAAAAGACGTGAGACTCTTCCCTAGATTTTCAGAAATTATGGCGCGTGGGATTTTGATTTGGTGAAACTGGATCGTATGTAACTGATAGGTTTAAAATTATTTTGGAATAAAGTGGGACTCTTTTTAGATCATGATCCAAATACAGTTATTTCAAATTATACGGAGTGTAGAATACATACCATACAAGCTCGATGAACCAGGTTCATTACTGAAAGTTCTCTTGTGTAGACTGAATTTTCAAAGAAAATAAGGGTAATATCATTAGACATCAGTGAAACATTTTAGCACATGGTACAAGAGTATACTAATAAAAGTATGAGACTGAGCAATATCTATTCTAATTATTTACAAAATTCATAAATTATCTAACCAATCATTGAGTTAGAACCGGTTTCTTTTAGGTGATCTTAATCATCCCTAATTCTAACCCGTTCCTTTCAAAGTGATCTCTATGTAGAGATTTTTTGAAGATGTCAGTTATTTGCTTATCAGTAGCATATTCCACAGTGATCAAACTCTTCTCAAAGTTGTCCCTCAAAAAGTGATGCCCAACATCTATGTGCTTAGTTCTTTTGTGATGAATCGGGTTCTTTGTCATACTAATTGCACTAGTGTTGTCACAAAAGATAGGGATACAACCTACATCAATTCTAAAATCTCTTAATTTCTGCTTAATCCATAACAATTGAGTACAACATGAGGCAGCAATCACATACTCAGCTTCAGTAGTAGACAAGACCACAGGGTTTTGCTTTTTGGTGTCCCAAGACATAAGACATGAGCCAAGAAAGTATGCCATACCTGAAGTTCTCTTTCTAACCACAAGAAAACTTACATAATCAACATCAGCATATCCCACTAAATCAAAATTACTACCTTCTGGATATCATAGGCAAAGATCAGTGGTGCCTTTTAGGTATCTCAAGATCCTCTTGATAACCTTCAAGTGAGACTCCTTTGGATTTGCCTGAAATCTAGCACCAAGGCCTACACTGGAAACAATTTCAAGTCTACTACAAGTGAGATATAATAAAGAGCCAATCATTCCCCTATACATCTTCTAGTCAACAGATGAACCAGATTCATCCAAATCCAATTTCGTGGTTGTTGCTATAGGAGTGTCAATTTCTTCGGAATCTTCCATTTTAAATCTTTAAGCAATTCTTTCACATACTTTTGTTGATGGATCATAGTTCCATTTTAATTTTGTTAAATTTGTAAGCCTAAAAAAAATTAAGTTCATCTATCATACTCATTTCAAATTCACTAGTTTAGCAAATTCTTTACTTAACCTATCAGTTGTTGCTCCAAAGATTATATCATCCACATATATATGAACGAACAAGAGATCTTTACCTTTTTCTTTCAAGAATAAAGTATTGTTAATTTTATCTCTCTTGTAACCATGCTAAAGCAATAATTTAGACAATCTTTCATATCATGCTCTTGGAGCTTGCTTGAGCCTATAAAGTGTCTTGTCAAGCTTGTACACATGATCAGGACATTCCTTGCTTCCAAAGCCAGGGGTTTGATTTAAAAACACTTCTTCCTTTATATAGCCATTGAGGAAGGCACTCTTGATATCCATCTAATGGAGAGTGAATTCCATGTAAGCAACAAAGGTTACAAGGAGTCTAATGGCTTCCGATCTTGCAACTGGAGTAAAAGTCTCATCATAGTCTATGATCTCCTCTTGACTATATCCTTGAACCACTAATATTGTCTTGTTCCTTGTAACTGTTCTATCTTTATCAAGCTTATTTCTGAAGATCCATTTAATGCCAATCATTGTTCTGTCCTTGGGTCTTGGTACCAGATGCCAAACTTGACTTTTCTCAAATTGGTTGAGTTCATCCTGCATTGCATTAGCCCAATCTGCATCCTACAAAGCCTTAGAAACATTTTTAGGTTCAATAAGAGACAAGAAAGCATCAAAAACACAGAGATTCTTTAAAGAAGATCTGGTTTTCCAGAAATTAGATCAGTGATTATGTTCCCAATGGGATGAGAACTTTGATACTTTTAAGGCTTCACAACCAACTGGTTTCCTCTAGATGTTCCTTTAATATTTTGTTGCTAAGGAACAGGTTCATGGACAGGTTCCCTCGAGGTTTGAGGATCAGTTCCTCTCTGTTCAGTTGCCCCTATCAGGTTGCCCAGGGTGGAAGCACATGTTCCATCACCTGTTCCTTCATGTGGTGCAGCTTCAGGCTGGGCAGTGGTTTTATTTGTGTCTCTTACCGCCTAATTTCTTCATCATCTTGTTCCTACCTCTCTAAAAGAATGTTAGTTTCATCAAAAACAACATGTACACTTTCTTCTACACACATAGTTCTTTTGTTGTAAATCTTATAAGCTTTACTATATAAAGAATATTCCAAGAATACTCCCTCATCACTTCTGGGATCAAACTTACCTAGGGAGTCTTTTCCATTATTGTGCACAAAGCACTTGCATCCAAATGCCCTAAGGTGGGATATATTTAGCTTTCTCCCTTTAAGTAACTCATAGGAAGTCTTCTCAACAAGAGGTCTATTCATGCACCTATTATGATGTAGCATACAGTTTTCATAGCTTCTGCCCAGAAGCTATGACGCAATTTACTAGCAAGTAGCATAGTCCTAACCATTTCCTCCAAAGTTCTATTCTTTCTTTCAACTATTTCATTTTATTGTGGAGTTCTAGGAGCATAAAAATTATGATCTATACCATGATCATCCCAAAATTCAAAAAATTTAGCATTCTCAAACTCAATACCATAATCAGACCTAATTGATGCAAGTTGACTACCTAGTTGTTTCTGAGTTTTTCTAACAAATGAAGTGAGCATGTCAAATGCTTCATTTTTAGATGTTAAAAATAGTGTCCAAGTAAATCTAGAATAATCATCAACAAGCACCATAACATATCCCTTACCACCTCTGCTCATTGTCCTCATTGGTCCACACATATCCATATGGGCCAGTTCCATCGTCCCGGTAGTACTCACTATTTTCTTACTTTTGAAAGATGATCTTACCTGCTTCCCCCTTGCATAAGCCTCACAAACTTTATCTTTCTTGAACTTAATGTTAGATAGCCCTATCACTAAGTCCTTGGAGACTAGTTTTTCGAGTTGACTCAGACTTGCATGTCCAAGTCTCTTATGCCACAGGAGGGGATCATTGTCCAACACACTTAAGCAGGTGAGTTCATTATTTGAGAGTGTGGACGGATCCACCACATATATGTTGTTCACTCTTTTTCCCTACAAAACTATCTTGTCAGTTATAATATTTATCACAAAGCCTTTTGTAGAGGTGAAAGCTACCATGTTTCCTTTATCACACAGTTGTGATACACTTATCAGGTTGTATTTCAGTCCATCTATCAAGTAGACATTCTCAATAGAGTGAGAGTCATATTTACCTACCTTTTCAACCCCAATAATCTCACCTTTCTTTTCATTTCCAAAAGAGACATTACCTCATTTAAGGTCCTCAAGTGAAAACAACTAGTTCTTGCTTCCTGTCATATGCTTTGAGCAGCCACTATCCATGTATCATATTTGGTTGCTCCCCTTCACTTGGACCTACAAAAGAAAATTAGGGGTTAGTCTTAGGAACCCGAAATAGTTTGAGTCCCGTTCGATAGGCAAAAGGATAATCAGATTCTTTTTAGCCTAACTTGGTAGCGTATTTTTCCCTAGAACAAAATTTTTGTTCTTTTGACTTGCCTTTTCTTTTGCAGTGCACTCACTCTTATAATGAAAAGTGTTACCATAGTGAGTGCAAATTTTATTCTCCGGGAGTGTGAGGTTCTTGCTTTTTGGATCCTATTTAGGTGTAGAGTTCCCGAAGCCAAGCCTCATTCTGTTGCTACTATGGTGTTCTTGTAGCCACGAAAGTGCATCAGAAGACCTGTTCCATTTACAAGTTCTGTCTAGCTCATGCTTAACCTTATTCAGGTCCTCCTTCAATACTCTTACATGTTCGTCCCTTTTATACAACTCATATTTCACTTTACCTAAATTTTCTTTTAGTGCGAGTTATGTGTTGCCAACTATCTTTTTACCTGTTCCTAAAATCAATTTTAGATTTTCAGATTTAAGTTCTAGAACATTTGTATCAAGTGCATGAACCTAGTTCTTCAACACAGCATTTTCACTTTCAGTTTCACAAGCCCTAAGTTCCAGATATTCGCACTTTGCTTTCAAAATGACACACTCTTTTGATAGTTGTTCCTCTTCATTATTCACATCTTCAGACTCATCAATCAACTCTAGGAGTAATTCAGATAGTCCTTCTTTAGACAAAAACTTAATCTTATCTTTAAGTTGAAAGACACTTACCTCAGTTTCTTCATCAGATTCTTCAATAGCCATTAGTGCTCGTTCATCATCATCATCGGAGCTTTCGTCTAAGCTATCTCCCCAAGCAGCAACTATTGCCTTGGTTGATCCCTTGTTGTTGCCTTTCTTGGGATGAACTTGTTCTTTCTTTCGGTTCCTTCGTTCAGCTCTTTCCTTTTTCTACTCAATCTTCCACAAGGGACAGTTCTTGATTATGTGATCAGGCTTTCCACATTTATAACATCCATCATTAGCCTGCTTCTCTGGAGCTCTGGCCTTGTTGTAGCTTCCACTTCTTGATTCGGCTTTACTTATCTGCACCAAGTCCAGAGACAAGCCATTTCTTGGTTTTGGCGTTCTTTTCCCACTTCTTCAAGTCCTCAGCATTGCAATCAGCTCTCGTCTTTGGCACATCTTTTCCTTCAACATCTTTCTTCAAAGTAGACAGTAGACCATCAGTAATTATATGCCATAGCTCGTAGTCCTTTTCCTGTATGTGATCTATCATCCTTGTCTTCCATCGAGAGTAGTACTGGCCATTAGAGTGGTGGCCTAGCAGTGGATTGCCTCCCAATTTCCTGGTGGTGCACTCATCTTGATCTTTTCCTAAGGTGTTAACCTCTTAAAGGATAACCCACTCTGATACCAATTGTTGTTTTATACTTTAGTACCACACAAGAGTGGGGGAGGGTGATTTGTATGGTGTCCAATTTTTGCGTACACTGGATTATAGAAGGACCGGTTCTTCTACCCATTCCTGACACTACAGTTGCGGTCTAAGTAATGCAGAAAGTAAAGAACACAAGTATTTTTATGTTGAAAATACCCGGCTCAAAAAGTGAAAAAGTCACGACCTACTTCCTAGTAGGATTCTTTCCAAAACTTCACTACAACTTTGAGCCAAAACAACAATGTTTACAAACCTCTTGTAAACCTAAGGATTACCTCTACCCCTTGTAGCAACCAGTCACAGCTGTTGCGATAACTTTAAGTTAATTCTAACTTGAATAATACAACTCAAAGTATCTAGTACAAATGCTTCTAAAAAAAGCTGAAAGGTGCAACCCAAAAGCCCTACTATAATTAAACTAAAATAAAAGACAAACACAAGGAACTGGTTCTTCCATTTGGTTCATGTAGCTTCAGGTTCGTACTCTTGAAACACACAGGTTGCTTGCAAAATGCGTTGCTATTTTGCTCTCAAATCTTGCTTAACTTCAGCGTTTGTGTGACCCTGTAAAAGAGAACACAACTGAAATATATAGAGTTAGTAGGATTAGGATTAATTAGAGTTCTAATGCTTTGCTCTTCCTTGGTGGTAGAGTTCCAGTTAACTTCATTTTCTAACTTTTTCCTTATATAGGATAGAGTTCTCTTTAAGTAAGGAGTCCCGCTCCTTATCAATTATCCAACTTTTTCGTTCAAAGAATATCAGAAATAACCACTATTACTTATCTCTTGCACGTGCATGCCTTTGCTTGAATCTGACCATGACCTGTGTACACTCTATATGAACCTGATTCTTGCAAGTGTTCCTTTGTCAATCATCATAATCAAAACTACTTAGGTCAACACTGTCAATCACCATTGCAATGGCCATAGAAACTGCCTACGATTGCAGGCTGGCTTCTGCATCGGCCCTAAATCTGATCCACCATATCAGAGAATTTAATGGGCCTGTTTTGGGTCCTATGGCCCAACTTCTTTGGCAGGAGAACATGCTTGATGGAAAGAGCAATAGTCAAATACTCTACAGAGTAAGCTACGTAGGATCATAATACAAAGATCCTTGCTATGTCGTAGCTGATAATATTGAAGTAGTTATACAGAAATTGTGAGACAAACTCAAGAATTAACTCTTGTACATATAACGTTAATACCACATACTTTTATTTTGCATATATTTTGTTCCACAAAATAATGGAACGATTGCGGCATAAGTTATTAACTTTCATGCTGAAGACAAATTGTAATAGGAGATGTAAGCTTAGTAATATCATAAACACTAAGGGAGTGTAGTTTACGAATTAAAATCTCCAAATAAGTCTCCAAAAGCTTACATATTTTGTTTATTAATATTGAAGGTGTTACTAATATAACGTTTAAGGGCATAAAAGTCCAATAATATTATAGAATGATTTTAGTTTTTCAATTTTAATTTTTCGCCTTCATGCTTATAATATAGTATGCTGATATAATAATAACAAAGTAACTTTTGAACTAGCACTAAATACTAATCCATCAAGAGTCTTGAACTTAATCAATTCTGGAGGAAAATTAAGCCTTCTCCCATCTTGCTCAGTTAACTTATATTGGAATGCAAGAGAAACTATTCACTAGAGCCTATTAGTGCATAGTTATCAAACAGAACCATCCTACAAGGAAAATGCAGCTTCAGAATAAAAGCTCTTGACTTTTGAGCTTTTCCTTTTTCAATAAGTAAATCTCTCGTCGAAATGCTGCATCGAAATAACATAACAGATAGCAACGGCAAACACCAGTCAAAAATAAGTATTGCAAGATAATTAAACTATTACATATGCAACAGAATGTTAGATACATATATCGAGCTCCAGAAAGATGGTATTAAGAGGAGCCAATGTGTTGAGACCAATAAAATTAAGCCCACAGCTGAGCAAGGAAAGCTTAAACCAGGGAACAACTGACTTCTGGCTTCTTCAACGACATAACAAAGGGAAAACAACTAGTTTTGGCAAGAAGTAACATTAATCATAGAGACAATAAAAAACTTTGTTCTAAACTTGAATGTCCTAAAACTTAAAAAGTGGAGGATTAACTAGCAAAAATGGAAGCATGTTCTTGCAACATGCCAAAATTAGAAGGAAATGTGAGGTCAACTGATTAGAAAGAATGCAAGTCTGACTTCTGCAGACAGCCTTGACAATAGCGAAAAGAGCGTGAATCAGGCATACCAGCAAATGTCATTCTTGTTTATAACCAACTACCAAGACATGAATTGGGCGTGCTCGTCCTCATCATCAACTGGAGCAGGAAGATTAAGATCAAGTAAATCAGCAACTTCTCGCTTGACTGCTGAAGATTGATACAAATTCTCCTCACTGACACTAGCATGAATAAAATGTGACCTTTTGTGGCTTCCTAAAGCTTGGCCTGACTTGAATATCATAGGGAAAAATGGGCATTTGTGTCCTTTGGATTTCTTTGGTTTAACCTTTTTCTTAGGTTCATAAGGCACATCTTGAGTAGAAACTGCTGGTTTTTTGTTGCTAAAAGTCTCCTTATGCTTGCCAATGTTAACGCATTTAGTGTCATTATCAGCACCAAGGCTATTCTCACCAGTTTCATATGTTGATTCAGCATAGTCATTGATTTTTTTGTGGCAAGGTCTGTGTCCACCTAGAGCTTGATAAGAACTAAAGGTCTTCTTGCAGTTCAAGCACTCATACTTTCTCTTATGAATATTCTTATAACGATCCGTTGTTCCCTTTCTTGATTCACATTTATCGAAATTTGAGGCTAATCCATAACCATCATGTTCATATTTCTTGCTAAAATCCTTTGTTGACTCTGTTAGATATCTTTTGATTCTGTTTAAGCTCTTTTTCTCATCATTCCTACGCTCGTCTAACCAAGCTCCAAGGCTCATTTTAGAGGTACTCCATTTGCAATTACCATTTCCTCTGAACCTTTCAACAGAGCCATCTGAATCGAATTTTCCATTTCCCTAAGAAGTAGTCTAAATCAGAGTTCAGATTGAGTTCCAGCATCCAACATATCGCGTTTCAGGTTTCTATCTTCCTTTTTCTTGGTTCGAGGTTGTTCACCTTGACTATCGACACATTTAAGACTGTTGTTTCTTGCATTTCTAATGTCATTAGATGATGATTTAGTCTCTAAAACAACAGAATTGTTATCAGAAGACTCCACAACTGAATTGACACCATTCCAAATCCAAGAATCCCTTGACAACATCATCAAACACTTGGCTACTTCTTCTTTTTCTTGCTCATGATCAATCTCAGACACAGACGACGAACAATTATAATTATTATTAACCTTGCAAATAGAAGATTTAACTATAATCTTTTTGTGCCTCTTAGTCTTTGATCTGCACTTTGGACTAAACGGCTCCTCAGCCTCAGTTTCTGAATTGCTCTCACTAGTCCATGAGTTATCATCTTTCAAATTCAAACCCCCTTTATCTTTTTCTGAGTAACAAGCCATATGACCACATAAGGCTTTTAGTGATTGAAACACTTTGCCACATTGCTGACAAACTTTTTCTTGAGGCAAATGGGAGTTAGAATCCTCAGCCCTCCAAGTTTTCTTGGGATTCTCTCTTAGGCCATAACTAGAAACCCCAACAAGTTCTAACTTTGATTGATTCTCTCTTTTGAAATTCTTCCCATTAATAGTACTCCAAGATTGCACCTTTTTCAATTTAGCTTCAAGATGTTCCTCAAATTCAGCTGAATTTGCAAGTACATGAGACCTCAGGTGACCCCCAAGTGACTTCCCACATGGATACCTCTTGTTACACAACTTGCACACAAACTTCATAACTTGATCTTCTTCCATTGAGTAACTAATAACTTGATATTAACCAAATAAAATTCAAACAAACCAAGAAGTAAAATTAAAATCAGTTGAACAAATTAAAGGTTTAAATCAGGCCAGACTGTCACATTCCATGATCTAGTACAGTAGTATATATCCAGCACAACCCCAAAAAATATAGACTAGATGTCCACTTAGAGTAGAGTTCTTTATATTTTATGTTATGTACTTAGAGTAGAGTTCTTTATATTTTATGTTATCTCCCCTTTGTAATTATTATATAAACACATCTAGTGGAATGAAATTAATTATTCTACCAAAAATAATTATTCTACATGGTATCATTATGAGCTTTGTTCCTAGGGCTTACATACCCCTAAACCTAGCATCGCCGCCCCCCTCCACCTAGCGCCGCCGCTGTCTTCTTCTCCTTTTCAATGGCTGACGCCACCGTTCCCCCCCAATTCCTCCCCAACCCTCATGACCCTAAAACACCACTCATCTCTGTCACGATCCGGGGTGCAAAACTCCATGGATCCAACTACATGGGGTGGAAGAAGCAAGTAGATAACCTTCTTCATGGTTTTGGTCTCATTGGTTGGATTGACGGGACCAAACCGGCGCCGGCCACTACTCTAACCACGGCTGCCACCACTGTTGCTGGTTCTGGGTCCTCCACCCCCAATCCGGCTTTTCTCTCTGGTACCACCAAGACAAGTTGTTACTATCTTCCATTCTTGGAAACCTTGCGGAAGAAGTCACCTCCTTGGTGAATCCGGCGACCACCTCGAAGGCGGCATACGACATCTTGGAGACCACGTATGCCGCTCCTTCTCAAAGTCACATCAAAGAGGTTCGTGCTCGTCTCAAAAATACTGTTCAAGGCACATCCTCAATCACACAATATTTTCATGCAATTCGTATAATCAAGGATGAATTATCGTTATTGGGAAAGCCTCTTGATTTGGAAGATTTACTTGATAAAATCTTGGATGGTTTGGATCCTATTTACAAACATGTTGTGGATTCTGTAAATGCCCGAGATACACCTATTATTGTTGAAGCTTTGCAATAAAAGTTGTTACATGAAGAGCTAAAACTTAAGCCGTTGGGGTCCTTGACGTTTTCGTCTCACCCTCTCTCGGCATTAGTGGCGGATGCTCCGGCACTTCCCTCGGCCATACCTGCCCAATCAGCCCCGCCAGTTGCTGCCTCCTCCTCGGGCTCTCGCAGGCACCGGAAGCCGTACCGTGGCCGCTGCCAGGCTTCGGCATCCAAGGACACCCGTTGCGGGATTGTCCTACTCATGGATGGATGCTCCAGCACCTCCCACCTCAACCTGCTGCCCCTCGCCTGCTACCTCCAGCACCTCCTGCAGCGCCTCCTGCCGCATCTCCCCGCCAACCTGCACCACGTCCATGGCAGCCTCCGCCTGAGCAGTCGTTCCCACAGCCGGCTGCCCACTGTGCTGCTTCCATGCCTGCTGGTTATGCTCCATATTCTGGTTATTCTTCAGCTGCCTATGGGTCCTCCTATATGCCTCCACCTGAGGCCGGTTTTCAGGCTTTTTATGCACAAGGTCTGACATATGGCAGTTCTATTCCCGTACCGGGTCCTTCATGGCTTCTTGACAGTGGCGCCACTCACCATATCTCTACCGACCTAGCAAACCTTTCCCTCCACTAACCTTTTCCGCACACTGACTCTGTCTACATTGGAGATGGGAGCGCGCTTCCTATCACTCATACTGGTTCGACCACTCTCCCTACCTCACATCGTTCTCTTCATTTACATAGCGTATTGCATGTTCCTAATATGAAAAAAAACTTGCTTTCCGTCTTCCAATTATGTAAGTCTAATGATGTGGCAGTTGAATTTACTTCCTTTGGTTTTGTTGTAAAGGATCGCAGTTCGAGGACTCACCTTCTGGCGGGATGCACTAGAGACGGCACCTATGTGTGGCCCTCATCTAGCCCCTCTGCCTGCGTTTACTTCTCGGATGCTCATCCTCCCCACACTGTCTGGAATTCTCGCCTTGGTCATCCGGCATCTGCCATCTCTCATCACATTTTATCGCATTATCAGTTGCCTTATTCTAGCTTCTCACTTAATAATAGCTGCACTGCCTATAGTTGCAGCAAAAGTCATAAGTTACCTTTTTATGATTCTTTCATTATTTTCACTAGACCGTTAGAGTATATTTTCTCTGATGTATGGACATCTCCTGTTTCATCTAGTGAAAATTTTCGTTATTATATGCTGTTTGTTGACCATTTTACTCATTATATGTGGCTGTATCCGATGCGGCATAAGTTTGATATGCGATCCATTTTTGTTACGTTTCAAGCACTGGTTGAAAATTATTTTCAACTTAAAATTAAGTGCCTTTACTAAGATAATGGGGGCGAGTATCTTGCCTTGTCCTCTCACCTTGCCACCTCTGGCATTACCCATCTTACTACCCCTCCCCACACACCCGAACATAATGGTTTTTGTGAGCGCCGCCATCGACACATTGTCGAAACTGGACTTGCTCTCCTCTTCCATGCTTCCCTACCCTTGTCTTTTTGGCCTTATGCTTTTGAGACCGCTGTGTATCTCATAAACCGCCTTCCAACTCCTACTCTACATATGTCTTCTCCGTTCACCTGTCTTTTTCACCAGTCGCCTAACTACTCCAGGCTCCGTGTTTTAGGGTGTTTATACTATCCTTGGCTTCGTCCCTACTCTGCTCACAAGCTGGATCCACGTTCTATCCCTTGTGTCTTTTTAGGCTATTCAAAAACCCAGAGTGCATATCTTTGCCTTGACCCCACTACCTCCAGACTTTATGTCTCCCGTCATGTACAGTTTGATGAGTCGGTCTTCCCTTACTCCTCTCTCATGTCCACTGCACCACGACCTACGCCCTCTACTGCTGACACATGGTGCCCCTTGCACTATGTTCTTCCTCCTGTTGTTTCTCAGACTGTTACCTCTCCGGTTTAGTCTCCCCCATCCACCGCCTATTCTTCCCCAGCATCCACCCCACAGTCTCCACCTCCGCCACCACCACCACCATCTTCTCTTTCCACCCATCCTATGACCACCCGTGCCAAAAACAATATCCGCAAGCGAATCCAAAAACTCTCCCTCACAGCTCAGCTTCATCCTTCTCTTGAGCCTTCTACTGCTACTCAAGCCTTGAAGGATCCGAAATGGCGAGCTGCCATGGCTGAGGAGTTTGAGGCGCTTGTGTGCAATGGTACATGGGAGTTGGGCCCTCCTGATGGTATTCGGAACTTAGTCGGCCGCAAGTGGGTTTACCGGACTAAGTACCTTTCTGATGGCAGTATTGATCGGTATAAGGCTAGGTTAGTTGCCAAGGGCTTTCATCAGCGCCCTGGTATTGACTATTAGGAGACTTTTAGTCCGGTTGTTAAGTCAGCCACCATTCGCTTGGTTCTTACCTTGGCAGTCTCTCGAGGCTGGTCTCTCAGGCAGTTGGATGTCAATAATGCATTTCTACAGGGTCGTCTTTATGAGGATGTGTACATGGCTTAGCCTCAGGGATTTGTTGACACTGATCATTCGCACTATGTGTGTAAGCTGCATAAGGCTATCTATGGCCTTAAGCAGGCTCCCAGGGCTTGGTATTCAGAGTTGAGACAGTTTTTGTTAGCACAGGGGTTTAGGAATTCCAGGGCTGATACCTCGTTGTTTCTCTTCGACCGGGCTGGTGTCTCTGTGTTTGTGCTGGTTTATGTTGATGATATAGTGGTTACTGGGTCTGATCCGGGTACAGTTGATCTTTTTCTAGCTGAGTTGGCACGTCGTTTCTCTATCAAGGACCTTGGTACTCTGTCCTATTTTCTTGGAGTTGAGGTTCTACCGCACCGTGATGGTCTCCTACTATCTCAGCTGAAGTACATCCTTGATCTTCTGCATCGGACTCATATGGTTGATTCCAAGCCGGTACTTACTCCGCTAGCCACTGATCAGCCGTTGTCTCTCCTAGATGACACAGCCCTGGATAACCCGACTGAGTATCAGACTATTGTGGGTAGTCTGCAATATTTGGCCCTCACTCATCTTGACATTGCTTATGCCGTGAACAAGTTATCTCAGTTCATGCATAAGCCGACTACTGCTCATTGGGCCGCGGCGAAACGCCTGCTCCGTTACCTTTGTGGTACTATTGACCTTGGTTTACTTCTTCGTCGTGTTTCTCAGCCGTCCTTGTATGCCTTCTCTAATTCTGACTGGTCCGGCAACAAGGATGATTATGCCTCCACGAGTGCATATGTGGTCTATTTTGGTGGCTCCCCCATCTCTTGGGCCTCTCGGAAGCAGCGCACTGTTGCTCGCTCTTCCACAGAGGCTGAGTACCGATCTGTTGCCTCCACTGCTGCAGAGCTCCGCTGGTTGTGTTCTCTGTTGACTGAGATTCGGGTGTTTCTCCCTGCTTGTCCTGTTATATACTGTGATAACGTGGGTGCTACGTATTTGTGTTCTAATCATGTTTTTCACTCTCGGATGAAGCATATTGCCCTGGATTTTCACTTTATTCGGGAACAGGTTCAGCGTGGTAGTCTACGTGTGACTCATGTTTCTGCAGCTGATCAGTTGGTTGATGCTCTGACGAAGCTGCTCTCTCGTGCTCCGTTTTTGCTTCTTCGGTCCAAGCTTGGACTTACCTACCGCCGTCCAGCTTGAGGGGGCGTATAGACTAAGATGTCCACTTAGAGTAGAGTTCTTTATATTTTATGTTATCTCCCCTTTGTAATTATTATATAAACACATCTAATGGAATAAAATTAATTGTTCTACCAAAAATAATTATTCTACAAAAAATACTTCAAAACCAACAGAAGAACCCAAGAAAAGCAGAATCCAAGATCAAAGGAAAGAACAGAAAATTTTTGGTAAAACTTAAATCTGGCTTATGCGTTTGTGAAACAAATCACCAATTCTCTCTTGTGCTATTGCTCAAGTAATACAAATGGAATAAAACTGGTCAAGTATGATACTACCTTTTAGGAAGTAAAAGATCAGACCCACAGCAAAAGGAGACTCTTTAAATTCCATATTCAAGTAATCTCTTTATCGCACATACAAAAAGAGGAGAGAAAAAGAGAGAGAGATCTTTTTAATTTTAATATTCAGGATTTCAAGAATCCTATTTCGAAAAATCAAATTTTGAACAGATGGATCACCAGCAATGGCCATAAAAGTAGCCAATATTCAGGAGATTAAATGAACAAATCACAACAGAAAACCAAAGACTATTCCCCCCCCCCCCC
>MCJB01050122.1:40158-54845 GCA_002018475.1 Nicotiana obtusifolia
ATAACTCTCTCTCTTTGTGTTGGAGTTGTACGAGAATTCCATGCATGAAATGTGTGAGAGAGAGAAACGGAGCAAAAAAGGGGCAGCACGTGTACTGTTGGGAGGGTTGTTCGTACCTTCTAAATTCAACTGTCAAGATCTGCTGGCTACTGTTACATGAGCCTTGAGATTAAGGAAAAGAGTAAACATTTATCTTTTTGAGGCTATTGGAATTTGGGTTTAACCTTCTAGACAATCACACTACACTGTAAGAGAATATTACTATACTGTTAATTGACATAAAAATAACTACATGTAATATTAAAAACTTTCTTTTTACTTCTTCAGAATCTTCTTTTTCGGGATTCGACTAATTCGGATTCGCACTGTGTAAGGCTCATTGAAGGGAAAGCATTTCCTACCAAAAAATTTTCCTTTGTCAGAACTACAACTCAGGACCTTTGGTTAAGGATTGAAGGATCCTATTTATCCTACCATATAGGGGCCACAGTGTTAGTTGTTGATTTGGCCGAACCCAATAGCTTTTGTTCAAATCATGTATTTATATTAAGAAATCCAATGAATATGTATAAATTATTAATTTAGAACTCATTAACTTAAAAAGATTATAATCTCGAACCCATAAGAGTCAAATTCTAGCTCCGCCTTTGCCACCACAATCGTTGATGCTAAATAGAAGTTACCTAAAAAAAAAAAATTTGCTATAACAAATTAAAATTATATAATAATGTCAAAAATTTACACTATTAATATATAAATTAAATCTTTTAAATTTATATATTGAAAGTTAATAAGACTTCAATGTTGTTTAATGTTTAGCATGCATTCATTTGTCTTTGCTTCTAAGTTCACATACATGAAACAACCGAATCTTCAGCCGCTATTGCTCTCTCATTTTCCTCCATTTGCCCCTGCCTAGCTCTTTAGAATATTCATTTTCCCTTTTGCTTTGTGTTTGTTTTCATTGATTTTTATTCCCACTTTGTTTACTCGGTCAACTCATTTTTCATCGGCAATTTGGTGAATGCCTTTTTCTAAATTAGCATATGCGGATTTTGTAACAATGAATAGTTTTTGCCCTTTTCTTTTTAATAGGTCTTGATGTGAATCCACATTAATTCGGATCGCCTTATAAACACCGAGTAGTAAGCCAAAAACAATTACCCTTTTCTGACGAGTACGTATTGAGTAAAAATATCATTTGCCGTCACATTATATTTCCTATTCTGATTATATTAAGTTAAAGTTCAATGCATGGGGGCTTTACCAATTTGGGGCACTTCTAAGAGATTTGTTACCCATTAGTAGCTAGGCGCATTAAATATTGCATTCCGTACTTTTGTATCATTTCTCACAAATTTTAACTTTTAAAGTTTTATGTTAGACATATCTATAATACTAATAATTTTTTTCCCTGCATCTTGTTTTATTGTAGCTATAAGACAATTTTATTTCGCGGTGTCAAAATTACTAAACAGATATTATATATCAAAAATGGAGAATATCGTCAAACACAGTTACTCCTGTTTCAATTAGACGAAGTTTGACTCGGCATTGTGTCTTGGAGCAATAGTAAAATTGTTTTTGTGTGACCTATAGATCACGGGCTCGAGCTATTGAATCAGTCATTAATGCTTGCATCAAGGTAGGCTGCTTACATCGCACCCCTCGGGATGTGGCCCTTTCCCGGACAGCCGGACCTTGTGTGAAAGTGGGATGCTTCGTGCACCGAGCTGCCTCTTTTTTAGTTTGACTTGGCATGGAGTTTAAGAAAAGAAGAAAAATTTATGAAACTTGTGATTTTAAAAGCTTAAAGGATAAAAAATTTTGTAAGACTTTTAATTTGTGTGATTGTAAAAACTTCTCATTTAGTGTAAAATGAGCAAACGAAAAAAACATTAAAGTTAAGTTATTTTTAAATATAAAATATATTAGTTTTTTTTGTAAACTGGTTAATAAAAATAATGTGCCAAATAAAGTAAAACGTCTGGAATATATGTTTCTTTAGATGGAAGGAAAACTTCATTAATTATTTATTGACTAAGAAAACAATGGTAAATATCCAACCCCTTTTTGCAGTGACAAGGCACAGGCTTGCTTTCTAGAAAGATCTGATATGGGAAAAGGAACAAAATAAACTTTCTTGCCTTATTATCCTGAGTGTGAATGTCAGTGTGTGTTATTATGATTTTATTGGAAGGAAAGGTAGCACAATTGGTAACAGCAGTTTGTTACTAGTATGCTGTTTCAAATAAAAATTCCTAACAAATACTATAAGCACCACCCATGTATTATGTGTCATTTTAAGGATTAAGATGAACAGTCATTAAGTACAAAACGTTAAAATGAACAAACTGATTCCTAAGCTGTATTCCAATTTTTCCAAGAACTTTCTTGTTGGCATCAATTGCAATGATGGTCTAGTATTTGAAATGAGCTAAGCCTCAATGTGACATGGCAAGTAAAAAGAGCCTTATGCCCCACGACGATGTCAGAAATTTTGAAAAAGGGCATTTAAGGTTTATATATATTTAATATATTTTCCGATGAAGAGTGCTTATATGTGACTACGCCATTGATTTAAGGTAACTGGGAGAGGAGAAGGGGGTTGAAGCATTTATTCAGATAGAAAAAGATAGCTGTCTGGTTAATTGCATCTAATTAACATCAAACAGTAACTTCCATTGGCTAAGCCGCTAAGTCAAGAGAATACCGATTCCATTTGCTTGTCAAATGCACAAAGTATTTATACATTTGGATAAAAGCTATGAATCTGGACCAAAGAAATTGGAGCTTTAACATCTCCCTTTTACTTAATATTAATTACACAATTACACCACTTGTAACGTCTAATGAGAAAAATTCAGAAGTAGGATTGGTGTAGATTTATGTCCACCCATAGTGTACAGTGAAATGATCATAATGAACAGTTGAGACTTGTACGTTAATAGTGCTCTCAAGACTCAAGAGAAAAATATCGTACAAAATTAGAATCTCTCTCACCTTAATTAAAGTTTTGGGTTCAAGTGGTGGAATAAAACTTCTCAACAGGGAGCACTTTATCCGCTTAGTAGACCTACCCTATGTGACTTTGAATTAGTCAGACCACACCAAGTTTCTGATATTAAGTGGACGTTTGGACATAAAAATTGTGACATTTCGGAAAAAAGTGAATTCTTTTTTAAGTAAAAATAGTATTTGAAAATTAGAGTTGTGTTTGGACATGAATATAATTGGAACTATTTTAAAATTTTTGTGAGTGATTCAAAGTGAAAATTTTTAAAAACAACTTTTTGAAGAATTTTCATGACCAAACACTAACTCCGAAAAAATATTAAAAATTTAAAAAAATTGGATTTTTTTAATGGCCAAACAGGCCCTAAATGCCTAAAGCAACAAAGAGAAGTCACGTGACTACTAGGAAGTATTAAAAACTATAACAAATTACTTAGTTCCACATATACTTTTTACGAACTTGTTTGGCCAAGTTTTTAAAATTGGCTTATTATGATCCCGTTTGGATTAGCTGATTGTAAATAGCTGATAAACTTGAAGTGCGGAAAAGTATTTCTAAGTGCCGAAACTGATTTTTAAATAAGCATTTACGTGGTTTGGATAGACGTGCTGAAACTAATAATAAGCAGTTGATGTGTTTGGTAGAAAAGTGCTAATAAACTATTCTTTTATAAAATGACTAAAATACTAAAAAAAATAGATTATAAATAAGAAATTTCTTTGTAAAGAAAAGGATGAACAATGAATATGTAATGAAGAGAAAGTTAGGAATTTTATTTTGGGAAAATATTTTATGAATTAAAAAAATATTTTTAAGGATAAATAGTAAAAATCTTGGTCAAATAAAAGTGCTTATAAGCTGAAAAATCATAAGTTAGGGGTGGCCAACTTATGATTTATGGCTGATTTTAGCTTATAAGAACTTGGCTTAGAAGCACTTTGCGTGTCTACCAAAATGTGCTTATTAGCCAGTTGGACCAGTTTATAAGCTTAGCCAAACACCCTCTATGAGAAGTATTTTTTTTCTCAAAAGTACTTTTGTTGAGAAGTAGCTTGTGTTCGGCTAATTAATTTAAAAAGCACTTCTAAGCAGCAATTAGTGTTTGACCAAACTTATAAAAAGTAATTCTAAGTGTATTTTTCTCAAAAATGCTTTTTAAAAAAGTGCTTATGTGGAGAAGCTACTTTTTTCTGCTTCTCCAAAATTGCTTCTCCGTCTACTCAAAATCACTTTTTTTCTTGTTCAAGCTTGGTCAAACACTTTAACTTTAGAAAGAATTGCCTTGCAAAAGTTTGGCTAAACAGGCTACTAGAAAAATAAGAAAAAGAAAAAAGGAGGAAAATTCTCTTTGGAATTTCCTCTACTGTAAACTCATGAAAATTAGTGCTCTTTTATTTCAAAATTTAGATACTTAGTGGATGTTTGGACATAAGAATTGTAAAATTATAAAGAAAGTAAAAAAGAAAATTCATGTGAAAATAATTTTTTAAAATTACAGTTGTGTTTGGACATGAATATAATTTTAGGTTGTTTTTGAAGTTTTTCAAATTTTTGAAAAATTTCAAAATTCATCTTCAAGTGAAAATTGAATGGTCAAACACTGATTTCGAAAAAAAACGAAAAACCCAAGGATAGTAAGACATTTACATATTTTTAACAATAAAGTTTGCACTAATTAATTATTGGATTGCATTTAGATTAACTAGTTTCATTATACCCTACAATAGGGGATTATGAAAGATCAATTGCACAAACAAGCATTAATTCTTATGACTGCTGATAAAGCTCTGGAAACAATTATGCTTTCTGTATTCAAACACTGCTTTAATTGTCAATATTAAGAATACAAAGGAGATGGATTTTTGCATACCTGCATCAATGTTCTAGCTAATTTATGATTTTATAACTGGTCTTTTTATTAGCCAAGAGATCATGTTTGTTTAAGAGTAAATTATTTGGTTTGGTACAAACATAAAAAAAATAAAAAAGAAAAAAAGGCAGTTCGGTGCACTAAGCTTCCGGGAAGAATCGGACCACAAGAGTCTATTGTACGCAGTCTTACCCTGCATTTCTGCAACAGGCTGTTTCCACTGCTCGAACCCGTGATCTGATAGTCACGTGTGAGATAAGTCTTTTTACTAATTTCTAATTAAGTTAGTCCAAACATTTAGGAGTCTTAGTAGAATACCAAACTTGAACAGGAAAATGAATGTGATGTACTTTGCAAGATATCAAACAACCTTTGTATTAGCAAATCCGGTGAACTCTGTTGAAAAATAATTAGGTACTGTGAAACTATGTATATCTCTGATTGAAGTGAAATGTATCTCTTGAACTTCCATCCGTTTAAGCAGATCCAAGGAAATTCTTGAACCAGTTCACAGAATTCTTAGGATATCTCTTGAGGTTGTCCTTGTAATCCACAAAATAAAGACCAAACCTGGACGAAAATCCAGCTGCCCATTCCCAGTTATCCATCAGAGACCACACGAAGTATCCTTTCACGTTGCAGCCATCTTCTCTGCATATTCAGCAAAATATAACTGTATTAAACATATCCTTCCATAGTAAGTAGTGTTTTAAGTTTGTTGACCAAGTTGTAGTGTCGATGCTATTAGAATTACTTACTTGATAGCAGCTAACAGGTTAGTAAGATATTCATTGTGATATTTGATCCTTTTTGTATCCTTGAGAGCGTCTTGTCTCGATATTAATGCATTATTCGAATCATCCATTCCTGTAACAGTCGCAAGCAAAGGATTCTTGTTTCATGATAATTAACAAAAGGAAATGACATAAAAATGTCATTTCTAGCATAGACTGAAAATCAAATGAAATGACCTAGTCTAGTAGCTACATTGCACATTTTGTGAGTTACCATTTTCAGTGATTATGATTAGAGGGTTCCCATACTTTTGCTTGATGTAGTTCATTAAGCTTCTGATTCCGTGAGGTACTATGTACAACCATATGGAACTCGCCTGCAAGTAAAAATTATCGGTGCTATCAATTCTCAGAACTGCAGTAACTAAAGGCAGTATTTAACTTGCTTCAAAATCTTCTTTTTCTGGTGACCTGATAATGGTCAATTGAATGAAATTACATACCCTTTCTGCTATTGGCGTTAATCCTTTGAATGCTGCAAGATACAAAAGCATAGCGAAAACGCTTAGTTCTTAATGCAGAACGAGTCTCATAATCAGGTAACCAGTAAATAGAGAAGGCGTCAATTGACATACGGAGGGTAATGGCTCCAGAATCTGCGAGGGAGTCATTGAGCAGAACACCAATTATGTTGGTTTTGTTCTTGCTGGCATACCATGTAGTATAATGATTTATGCCTATGAAATCATAGGAACCTTTCACAAGAGCAGATTCAGCTGGTGAAAATTTTGGCAACCGGTTTCCCACTCTACTTACCATTGAACTTGGATACCTTCCAAGCATTATAGGTTCAAGATACCTGAATTCAGTTATGAATCATTTCACCATCAAATCAAGTCTCACATTGAATATTCCAGGACATGTTTTAACAAATTGGACGCGAAAAATGAGTAGCATTTAGACTACTACAAGAAAATCATTACCAGTCTAAATTAAACTCAATGGCCCTTTGTGTTGCTTCAATGTCATCTTTGGAGTTTGTCAAAGGTTCATACCAAAAGGTATCTAGTGATATCCCAATTGATCCATGTTGTATAGGCTGCAGCAGTAATTGATCACAAACATTATTATCTTTTTTAAACACAATGAAATTTATTGCTTCCTTTCACTTATCCAAAATCTTCACCTTGTACTTTCTTTTGTAAATGTCAACAACAGTGGCATGAGCAAGGAGTAGATTGTGAGTAACAATGTAAGGTTCAGTTGCAGAGTTGCCAGCCCTGCAAAAACTTTTAAGAAGGATGGAACATCGCCCGGGCGCTTGAAGCCCTACATCAAATCCTTGAATGGCAACAGTATGTGGCTCATTGATAGTGATCCAGTTCTTCACCCTATCACCAAATTTTTGGAAGCACGTCTCCGCGTATATTGCAAAATCTTTTCTGTTAAAATGACCTTAAAATGTCACATAACCACAAATCCGGACAAGTTTAAACAGTTAAGTTGGAATAACATGTAGTGAACTTAATTACATGATCTGTGGGCTTAGCCATCCATTGTACTTGTCTTCTAGAGCTTGAGGAAGGTCCCAATGGAATAGTGTTACATATGGTTGAATTCCTAAGGATTTACATACATTAATTGTAAAAAACAACTTGTCTTTGATATAAGAATTTTTCTTTTTATTTAAATGCTGAAATGAATGATAGTATCTAAAGATAGACGATTAAGAGTGTCAACTGTACCATTAGCAAGTAGAGCATTGATCAACTTATTGTAGTGATCAACTCCAGCCTGACTGATTTCTCCAGTTCCATCTGATAATAATTAGAAAGTCAGAGTTAATTATGTTAGAATTTGGACTCAATTGGTTTATAGCATGAAAAAGGACAGGATTTTACACAGGTAAATAAAATAATATGAGGTATTATCCTAATCTGTATCTATATTCTATATATATATATATAAAGGTGGGAATTGGCCAGCTGATGTGGCATCTTTCCCAAGCAAGTATTCTTATTTATCTTTTTTCTCAAATTTTCACAATTTTCTCCTCTTTTTCCCCTTCTTTTATGTAATTTTTGAGTATTTAGATCCTTGACAGAAAATTTAAGATACAGAATTAATTCTCATCTTTAAGAGTAAATGCGTCTTTTCTAATCCTGCCAGTTACACCCTAACATAAATATATTTCTCCAATAATTTTCAGTTACAACTTTATGCACCACTTTATTACAGAATTTGAAAGGATTCTTCAACCTTAAATTTTGAATATCGCTATATAAACAGATTGAGACCATATGCGTTCACAATTTTACTTTTTCACAATCCAAATCCAAATCTTGTGCAATGTGAATTAGCATAAATGGGTCAAAGGTATCAGACACTGTTACTATCTTATGCTCCCGTTGGATCAACATTATACCTTATTATATGAGTAACTTCATCTCTTTCTTCGCTCTTCAAGTATTCAAATATCGGTCACATGGACACAACAAAAGGAGATGGACTTCCACTAGGCGGGTTTTAAGTTTTCATGGATATCTTGGGGTGAAACAAGAAGAAGAAAGGAGCGAGTGTCAGAATCTACAGTATTTTGCTACATGGACTCGTGTGTGAATGTAGTTTTCTTTTATTTGTCCTCTCTCCTTTTTTCTTTTTCTTTTTCTTTTTCTTTTTTGCATTGGATCACTTTAAACTTACACACTGCCAAAACGAGCACTTTTATAGGAGAAAATGACGAGAACCGTTTAGAGAATATTTGATTTTTGAGGATTTTGCATAAAACTAGGAAGAGATAAAATAAGAAAAATTAAATATAGGCAAAAAGAGGGAGGTAATACATATATGGAGTAACAGGAGGAAAAGGAAAATGAATTAATGACTAGAAGAAGGAAGGAAATCAAAGGTTCTGTATCTAGAATCTGTTTAATATCGGAGTTTAATTTGAAACAGATTCATTTGGTTTGTTCCTTAAATAGAATCGGCCAAAATGCAAAATTTACAAAAAATAAATAACTATATACAAATACTTTTTATATAAAGTGAAGTACTTTTTTGATTTGGCGAAGAAGCATAATTTTCCCACATTAAAATGCTATGTTAGAAAAGAAAAAAAAACTAAAACTCATTTCCTAGCTCTGCTAAATGACTTTTTGACATTAATTGGTAGCATACACATATTCTGTTTTGTTGAGCCATTCACATGTTTGTTTCTTTTGTAATAGAAAATATTTGGTATTGCTACTTGTAATTCTTAAAATGTAAGTAGTAAATTTGTATTTCATTTTCTTTTTAGGATTGGATGGTTATTATTTGTAGGACAAGAAAAACTCATCTTTAGCTGATATGATACAAATAATCTATGGTGTTAATTTTTAGGAAGAGGTATTATGGGAGTGAATGTCTTTGTTTTATTGCTTCATGCACATTCTTTTCCTATTCATGCTGAAAAGCCTCTCATGGCATGTTCATTAAATTTCAAAGATAGTTTTGAATAAATGTCATACGCTATTTTTGTTTGTCATGACACAATTTTAATTCAAATACTTGGTAATATCAAAGTACTTGGAACGTGCGTAACATTAGTAGAGACATTTGCTATCCCCAAGTCCATTAATTGTTCGTGTATGTTTATTAGTATTAGACTATAGTACATTGTTTATTTATTTAACAATATATTATATTTCGTAGAAAAAAAAACCTCAAGTTATTGCAAGAGAATGATGACAAATAAGAATCTTATGACTGGATTAATTAATAAAGTCTAGATGACCTTCATGTCAAAAATTCTGATGTATATTAGATTTCGTGGAAGATAAATAGAACACATGCTTTGATGTCTGTTTTATTTGTTTTTCTATTATGTTTGGAAATTAATGCCAATGTTGTCAATGTATGTTTTATGAATTAAATTTATGAGATGATTTTTTTATTTTATTTTCCACGTTTTTTCATACTAGACTGATTAGGAGAACTTTTTCCTGTTTCAATTATATAAATTTCATGAGTAGGAAAAGAAAGAAAATCGAGAAAGATGAAAAAGAAATAATTTTACAAAAAGAGGAGTAATGGCTTTTTGTCTTTTTATTTTTTTTAAAATTATTTTTGTAAACGATCAAAGACAGAAGAGAAGTGATTAGTGATCTAAGTTATCTAGAATAGTAGCTTATTAAGAGATGACCCTTAATGAATAAAATAGAAAAGACAAAGAAGCAATAAAGAAAAACTAAAAAAACGAGAAAGAATAGGAAAAGATATAATGAAAATGCATTCGATGGATGTACACCGCAATTGCCACTTAGTTACTATGTATTGTTTTCTTTTCGTTATTTTTAAAATATTTTGTTTCATATTTTTTTTATTTGAATAGAAGAAATTTTAGAAACAACAAAAAGTCTTACTATCTAATGATTTTCGTATGTGCGCACACAATATATATATATATATATAATTTTATCTCTTACATCTATTAAATTTTGTGAAAAACTATTTTTAAATTCAGTAATTAAAATTTTGCTAGTTTGATTATATGTTTGAAAAATAAAGATTATACTCTAGTTACAGCATATTATATAGGGAAGTGCACAAATAGCTGTTTTTAGAACCCCATTTAAAAAATAGTCGAAATTTACGAATTTTTAAAGTTTAACAGTCTCATAATAAAATTCAGACTCTCTAATATGAAGTTGAAATCGCGGGTCAGAAATTTCAAAATGTAGACCTTCGGTTCTGAAATTAAGCTCTAGTTGACATGGCTAAACTTTAAATAGTTTGTCAAAGCTGACTATATTTTTAAATAGGAATAGGAGTGCTCAAAGCGGCTATTTGCACCAAGTGGGAAAGTAGGGAAAAGGGAAAGAAGCTTTACTAGGGAAAATTCTGGTCCAAGCAATTGAAAATCTATAGGCATCCATTCCCATGTCCTTCATAAGCTGTATATCTTCCTGTTAGAAAAACAGAGTATTGGAATTATTTGATGGTTTATAATTTTGATATAAAGAAATGAAGTATGGAAAAAATTACTGTAATATAGTGTTTATAAAATATGAATAGATTTACCGGGTACTGGTGATACTGATCCACCGCTACATCACCGTTGCTAAAATCAACTACTTTACCTACGAAATCCATCCAAATTAGCAGTAATATTTAGTGATTGAGTAGGCGTTTGGGCATAAAACTTATAATTTTTGGAAAAAAGTAGTATTTGGAGTTAAATTAAAATGTGGTATTTGAAATTTAAAATTTGAAATTATATTTGGACATGCATTTCACTTGAAAAATTATTGCAGTTTTCACGCAAAATTTTATTTTTGAAAAATCCATTTTCGAAAATTTTCCAAAACTAACAAAATTTTGTGAACAAACACATTTTTGAAAAAAAATTCAAGAAAAAAGAAAAAATTTTATAGACAAACGGGTCTTAAGTCTCATTTTACCAAAAGAATGAGAAAATTTATCCCATATAGTTGGACCTCTTCCATCCTCCTTTACAGCACCTTCAAACTGCAATATTATGTCATGAGCAATAGTTATAAGTGTGAATTGTTATAACAAGCTAGTAACCCATAGATTATAAAGCACTACATATATCCTATTTTTCGAAGCACTATTACCATTTAGAGCACTGAATAATTTTTTTTTTCTTTGATTTACGATCTCTTAGACATTCTTAGGTATTTTAGTTAGAAAAAAAATGTGATTTTATAGTAGCTTGATGGAGTTTCTAAATTTTATTTCAAGAAAATTGAGGACTCTATATATATCATAGTTAGGGGTGTATAAAGAAAAGCGATAAACCATATCAAACTGATAATTCGAGTCAAACCGGAAAAAAAAAATCCGATGTGGTTTTGTTTGATTTGGTTTGGTAGTGAAAAATAAAACCCGACCATAATTGGTTCGGTTTGGTTTTAACTATAAAAAGTCAAATCAAAACCAAACCAACCCCATATATAATTTTAAAAATATTTTATACATATAAATATTATTGTAATATAATTTATAAATATTTCTTAAACTTTTTCACAGTTTTATCTTTTAATGTATTATTTCAAGTTTAGATTTAACATTCTTGAATGGTAAATAAACTTTATGGCCCATAAATATAGTAACTCAAACAAAGTTCAAGTCAATACTAATGCTAACAAAAGAAAATCAATTCAATACTAGGAATGACGAAAGTGTTGGATAATTATTCTAGTTTTACATTGGTTAATGAAAATGTATAAATTAGTTTATTTTTTTCTTTAGCGCTTAGTTATGTAATTAATATTAGTACTTATTACCTATATTTATTTTAGCATGACCTGTATAGTATTTATTTTATGTAATTTTATTATTTATCTTTGTTATTGAATATTTTAGTATAATGCTATGACTTATCTCATATTATTTTGTTAGTTTCTTGGAAAACACATTATATAATTGTATTTTACTAGGACTTAAGAAATATTTGGAGCACAAGTTACATATTTTATGCTATAAAGACTTTACCGGAAAAAAATTTGAAAACCCGAAAAAATCCGAAAAATCGGAGAAAACCGGGATTGAAAAATCCAACTTTGTTGGTTTGGTTTATAAATTTAAATACCCAACATCATTGGTTTGATTTAATAATTGAAAAATCCCCGACCTATATACACTCCTAATCATAGTTGACACTAAAAAGCAGATGCTTTGGCCAATCACATATTTTTTTCTTTTTCTTCCTTTGGGGCGGATGGATCGAGTTCAATTTAATAAAATTAGGAGAAGATTATATGTTATTTTTAGTTAGGTTATTATAATGAGTCACGGCAAAATTAAAAATAGAAGATACTTAGTAAAAATTTCCTACTTTCTTGACGCAATGAGCTCTCTCCCTCATCAAATAACGGATTCTGTTGAGATATTGACCAAACCAACTTCTATTGATGGTTTCCGTTTCTGTATTTATTTTTATTTTTACTTTTGTTCACTTTCTTCTTCTATTTAACAATAAAGGTTATACCATTGGAGATATTTCACATTTATGAGAGAAGTTACGATCGCCTATATAATGTAATCATATACTACGCGTTTGTCTAATTAAGGCCCCAACAAAGTTTGTTTTTTGGTCTTTTCCTTTTACCACTTTTGAACTTTGTTACCTACTTCATGCGAATGTTTTGGCTAGGTGCTAGAAAAATACAAAAGGAAAAACAAGGGGATTCTAGTAGAAAATGACGTTCAATTAAAGCATCAATTGTATTAATAAAGAAAAGGAGAAAATTACAGATCTAGATTGCTAGCTTTTACGCTTCTATACCAAAATACCAAACTAATAGTTGAAGTAAAGAATGGACTGAAAGCTCCAAAAAAACCCTGATTTTTATCTAAGTAAATGTACTATTAGTATTGCTTTATGAAATAGAGAAAGTAATCTTAAAGCCATGAGAGGATGATCTCAGAAACTAATGTTTCTTGCTTTGGACTAATAAAGGGGAATAAAAAAAGATGAAAGAAACTAAATTAATTAATTATTCGCGGTTCTGGAAAAGGACAATAAAATATGAAGAATGAAAAAGAGTATGAAAAAATTATATTGAATGGATATAGAATGAGTGATTCACATGCATGTGTAGAGAAGAAGACAAACCTGGTAAGCAGAAGAAGCAGTCCCAAAGACAAAACCCTTTGGAAAGTTGTTTCTGCTAATATTCTGTGCTGAATATGTATGAAACCCAAGAACAAAGATCATAAGTATTGCCCAAAGAGCAATGTCTCTCTTCTTTAACATAGTTTTTTTTCTTTTTTCTTTTTTCTTTTTTCTTTTTTGGCCTTTGGAGATGGAGAAGCTTTTAAGTATATTTCAAGATGATCAAGACAAAGGGAGAGGAAAGTAACTAAAGGGGTTTATCAATTCTATATTTTGGAATATGGTTAGTATTACTTGAGTTGTGTATTTATAAAGGCTTACAAAAGGAATGGATAAAGATTTCTTTTTCTTTTGTTTGTTAAATAAAGAGGAGGATGTTGGTTGTTGAGTGAAGCCAAAAATGGTGGTCCGACTACTAGTGAGAAAGGGAAAGAGAAGAAAAAGATAACTTCTTTTGTTTAATAAGAGAATTCTCTTTTAGTACTTTTTATTTTTTATTTATTTTTTTGCTTGGGAGATGGGGGTGTTTTAATGGGCATGATGATTGGTCGTTTCCACACTTATATGGGTATGGGGGTGGAGTAGAGGGGGAATAGATAATGGGGAAGGTGGTGGGGGTATTTCTTGAAGTATAAAAATCTGTTTCATCATACATTATGGATGCAAATTTAGTTAGAGTTTGATTTATGTACACCAAGAGTTTAAGAAAATTTAACATTATAAGGTCATTTTACTGTTAAAATAGCACGGGCTAGCTAGTTTTCGGACTGATAATTGAAAAATAGCCAGCGTTTTGAAAAATAGTCACTATTTTGCTGCAACATGAAAAGTTCTAGCATAATATGCTAGAGATTGTATGTACGACCCAAAATCCCAACCCGGTCGTGATGGCGCCTCTCATGGGGACAAGGCAAGCCAAACCAATCCCATTTGCGTTCAATCAATTAAATGACGCAATTTGAAAACAGGAACATGTTAATAATAAAACGAGTCGAAGAATATGGATATATATAAAGTACCATCCCGACTACAGCCCTCAGATCGGGGTGTCATAAAGTCATGAGCCACTAGAGAAGGCCTACTGATAATATAACTATTACAATGTCTTAAGTACAAATGTTTGAGGGAAGCAAAATCAACAAAAGAAAAGAGTTACGAGGCTGCGGACGCAAGCAGCTACCTCGTAATCTCTGAAGCTCCGGTCCAGTAGTAGTAATCAGTAGCTCTGAGTGGGACCGCTAACGCCTGAATCTGCACACAAGGTTCAGGGAGTAAAGTGAGTACTTCCAACTCAGTGAGTAATAAAAATAAATAAGAACTGAAGATAGGAAACATCCAAATCATTAAACAATCCACGACGAAGCAGTAATTCAAATTACATTCCACATCAATACGTGAAGTAAGCAGAATAATCACAACACCAAAAATGCAATGCTATGCAATGCA
>MCJB01050123.1:0-16251 GCA_002018475.1 Nicotiana obtusifolia
TGAAGTAAAGGCACTTAGTATCCGAGTGGAGAACCTTGAAAGAACTACTTTTACTTGGAAGAATACCGGAGAAGGAACTAGTGATGGTTCTACCTTAAGACATGAACATGACTATACTGTTTGTGAGGTAGAGAGTGACGAGGAGATTGAGGAAGATAAGGGAGCTGATTTGATTGAGTGTGACGATGAAGTTTCTTCTAACGTTCACCCCTTGCCTAGTGTTGTTAGTGTTGTTTTGCAGGAATACAGGGACATGTTTCCCGAGGAGATGCCGAGTGGACTACCTCCGTTGAGGGGGATAGAACACCAAATTAACTTTGTTCCGGGGTCACAAATTCCGAACAAACCCGCATATCGAAGCAATCCACAGGATACTAAGGAGATGCAACGACAAGTGGATGAGCTATTGAGTAAGGGGCTAGTTCGAGAGAGTCTAAATCCGTGTGCCGTACCCATGATCTTGGTTCCAAAGAAAGACGGCACCTGGAGGATGTGTGTTGATTGCCGAGCCGTCGACAAGATAACGGTAAAGTATCGTCATCTTATCCCTAGGTTAGATGACATGCTAGATGTGTTATGTGGTTCAAGTATGTTTTTTAAGATTGATCTTAGGTCCGGTTACCACCAAATCCGTATGAAACCGAGTGATGAGTGGAAAACTGCATTCAAGACCAAGTTTGGTCTATATGAATGGTTGGTGATGCCTTTTGGTCTCTCCAACGCACCTAGTACGTTCATGCGATTAATGAATCATGTGCTTAAACCGATTCTTAATAAGTTTGTGGTTGTCTACTTTGATGATATCCTGATTTATAGTAGAAGTTTAGATGACCATGTTGATCACCTAAGGCAGGTGTTTGAAGTATTAAGAGCTTAAAAGTTATATGTTAATTACAAGAAGTGTGCCTTTTGTGTAGAGAAAGTTGTATTTCTAGGATTTGTTGTAAGTGTTAATGGTGTTGAAGTAGATGCATCTAAGGTAGAAGCTATTAGGGACTGGCCTACTCCTACTACTGTTACACATGTTAGAAGTTTCCATGGTACTAGTTTTGACAGACGCTTTGTTAAAGACTTTAGCACCATAGCAGCACCGCTCACAGAGTTGGTGAGAAAAGACACGCCTTTTGTGTGGGGGGAGCCGCAAGAAGGTGCCTTCCAAGAGTTGAAACGTAGGCTTAGTTCTGCCCCATTGTTACAATTAACCGATTTTAGTAAGGCGTTTGAAATTGAGTGTGACGCCTCAGGGGTGGGAATTGGAGGTGTTCTTATGCAAGATGAGAAGCCTATTGCCTATTTTAGTGAGAAGTTAAAGGGGCTGCCTTGAATTACTCTACGCACGACAAAGAGTTATATGCCTCGTAAAAGCTTTAGCTCATTGGCAACATTACCTATGGCCTAAGGAATTCGTAATTAGGAGTGATCACGAGTCCCTCAAACATCCTAGGGGTCAAGAGAAGCTAAATAAACGACATGCCAAGTGGGTAGAGTTCATTGAGAGTTTCCCTTACGTGATACATTACAAGAAGGGAAAGGAAAATGTAGTAGCTGACACACTATCTAGGAAGTTTGCTTTGGCTATCACGTTAGCGTCTAGGTTGATGGGTTTTGAAAGTATTAAGTCTATGTATGAGCATGACCCTAAATTTAAGAGTGCGTATAATGCCATTACTAGTGGGCAGCGATTGAGAAGTATCAGTGGCATGATGGATACCTTTTTAAGAAGGGGAGAGTTTGTATACCCGAGTCCTCGTGGCGAGAGTTGTTGGTGCGTGAGGCGCATTGTGGGGGCTTGATGGGACACTTTGGAGTAAACAAGACTTTAACTATATTAGCGGAACAGTTCCAGTGGCCTAAGATGAGGCGAGATGTCGAGAGAATATGTGGAGCGTGTTTTGAGTGTAAAAGAGCTAAGTCTAGGTCTAATAATCATGCTTTGTATACTCACTTACCCGTTCCTACTAGTCCTTGGGTAGATATCTCGATGGATTTTGTAATGGGGCTACCACGATCTAGGGGAGGTCATGATAGCATTTATGTGGTTGTTGATAGGTTTTCTAAGATGGCTCATTTTATTCCTCGTAAAAAATGTGATGATGCACAACATGTTGCTTCTTTGTTCATTGCTAATGTATTGGAAGTGTTTGTGGGGTGCTCTTGGCACCAAACTTTTGTTTTCTACATCACATCATCCACAGACTAAAGGTCAAATCGAGGTTGTTAATCGAACCTTGGGAGCTCTTCTTCGAGCTTTGACCAAAGGGAAGGTCTGGCACTTGGGCTGACCGATTACCTATTATGGAGTTTGCATATAATAGAATTGTTCATCGCATGACTAGCATTACTCCATTTGAATGTGTTTATTGTTTTAATCCTTTGATACCACTTGATCTTGTTCCTTTACCGAGAGATGCCGTTATTAGCGTTGACGGAGAAAACCGGGCAGCTGCATTGCTCGAATTGCATGCTAAGGTGAGGAAAACTTTGGAGGATGCGTAAGAAAAGGTAGCAGTCAAGATGAATAAAGGAAGGAAAAAGCTTGACTTAAAGAAAGGTGACTGGGTTTGGGTGCACTTCCGAAAGGAAAGATTTCCGAACCATAGGAAAGGAAAGTTAGCTCCGCGGGGAGATGGACCATTTCAAGTGTTGCAGAATATCAATAACAACTCTTATGTTATGGACTTGTCTAGTAGCATTGCTTTCGGACATGACGGTGCTTTGATTTCGAGGACGAAATCCTCTCAAGAGGGGGAGAATGATTCAAATAAATTTGATCAAGTGTTATCAATGCCATCTATGAACAAGACAAGAAAAGGCATTGGTTAGCGTTGGAGAAGAGCCAAGCGTCCATAAATCTTGCTACGGACGAATCTTATGTTGAAGATGTATATTTGTGTTTATATTGTATTATTGTGTAGTTATTGAAGACATTAATTCTTACTTGTTTGGTCCTGCGTGACTATTTCTTAAACTTAGCCAAATTGTGGCCTTTTTGTTAATTAGTTGTTTCCTAGTTGATTTAGTTTAACTAGTTATTCTTTTCCTAGTTGATTTAGGTAAAAGGCTCATTCTATATAAGCCTAAACACTTCATTATTTTGATACCTTTTGACATTATTATCAATAAAAAAACCGGTAGCACATTGCTCCCAAAATCGTGTGAATTAACTTGTCCAATTTTGGTGTGATTCAAAATTGAACTTGTTCCTTTGTTTGATCGAACAGTTTGCAAGACCATTGTTGTCTTGAGGGTTGTTCGTATAGTATAGGTACTCCGTGACTTCATCAAGAAGGTAAGTAGACTAGTTCCTACTTGTTGTCTTGATAGTTCATCGAGCGTCTTACTTCCAATGTGGGGGGGGTGCGGAATTCATTCTGTTATCTTATCAATTTTTAAGTCAATTTTTAGGGAAGGCTTTTTCATCGTATTCATGTTTTAGTGGTATTAATCTTTTTATTTCTTTAACACATTCGTTAATAAAATCTAAATATTCTATGTCTTGTGTTCTAATATAACTTGTTATATTGTCTATAAGTAATTTTTCTAATAAATCTAGATTTTTCATAGTTTTTATCCAACGTTCTAAATATTCTTGATTTATCATTAATCTGAATAGATATCTGAGTCGTATAAATCTATATTATATAGTATGTCAAAATCATACCATTGTTGTTCTATTAGATGCATGAATTCGGTAGATTCTATTATTTCTTCCATAATTAGTAGGTCAAATATTTTTTCTTTAACATCATTATTAAGTTTCCTAAGTAGATATAGTACTAGTATTTTATATTCTTGATTGTTATCTAACAAATAAGAATTCATTATTTTCATTAAGTCTAAACATTTATTCCCTCTAATCTCTATATATGTTATGCCAGTTTTATCATATTATTTTAAAGTTATAATGAACATCTCATTTAGTCACTACCATATTTTTTTCGGCTTCAATCATCTACCCTAGCAGCGCCTCAACACTGTGTACTCCCCTTAACACGGCCTCCTTGCCTTTTTCGGTTTCCACCTTAGGACGGCATAGCCTGGGCTTGACTACTCTCGGCCTACTTACTCATATGGCAAACTTACTAAAGATATTCAGTAAAACAATACTATAACATGATTAAACTAATATAACATTTAAGAGATTATTAGGAATATAAAAGTTTAGCTATTCATAATGATAAATGAACATACCTCTGTTGGTAGATTTTCCTCTGAAGTATTTGATGTAGTTTGTGATATATGCTCCATGTATGAACAAAGTAGTTTATTTCTTAAATATGTTTTACAAAAGAGTGAGGGGTTAGAGAGATGAGAGAGGAGAGCAAATTTTTGCCCGTGAAGGCTTGGAAGGCTTTCAAGGCTTGCTTCCTCCGTCTCTTCCTTCTTCTATTTATACAAGAAAAAGTTATTAACAAAAAGTCCTAATTGCCCTTTCAACTTTACAGATGGGCGGTTCTAATTAAAAGAAAAAAGTTAACCGTCCTTTTCTTTACATTTGGACGATTGAAAATTAAAGATCAAAAAGCAAAATACTATACTATTTTGGGCTTTATTACATAGCTGTCTTTTTTATGTCGTTTTCACGTCTCTTCCTTTGCTTTACGTCTTTTTCTTTGCAGTGTCCTTTCTTGTTTATTTCCTTGCAGTCCCTTTTCCCTTCTTCTTTCTTCTTTCCAAATATTTCCTCTTCTTTTGTCTTCTCTTCTTTAATGCTTTAGGTGTAGTATTTCCTTTGACAAATTTGTCTTCTTTGCAGCATCTTTTCTCTCTTTTTCAATCTTTCTTTTATTGCATTTTCCTTCTTTTTCTTTGCAGTAGATTGTAGTCCCTTTCCTTCTCTTTTTCTTTTATCTTCGTGTAGTATCTGGCCATCATTTTCTTCTTCTTCTTTAATTCTCTTCTGACTTCTCATCTTCTTTTTCCTTCCTCTTTTCTTTGTCTTCGCTGGTAGTTGTAGAATCACTTCATGTTAAATTCTGGAATGACATTATCTTCTCCGTTACATTTCGAGCATTTGTGTTCTGTGTATTTGGGTCCTATAATTTTGCAATATCGCGATAATCAATTTTCTGAAATAAAATTTTTCTTGATAGATCTTGTAATTGGTATTTCTTCTGGCTTTAATAGGATAATAATCCATTGTCTTATATCTTCCATGTCCTGACTTCTGATCTCCCTTGAATGAGAATAGATCATAGTTTTCTCTCTTGAATAATATGTCCACATAGGTGATTCAGTCATAAATGTATGTGCTAGCTCGTTGAGTATTGTAGCTAGTCCAATAAGTCTTTTATTAGAAAATAATTCAGGAATCTCTTCCTTAGGTATCTCAGGCTGTATATCGATCTTTTCCGGTATAATCATTTCTCTAGTGAGTCCAATTTTGACAACTTGTATAATAGGTTTTATTTCGTCATATAGTATTTCTGCTGGTGCAGTGTAGAAATTTATATAGAAAAATGTTCCTTTGGTAATTCTTTTGTACGTAGTGAATGCTTTATATAATTCCGTCATAGTTGCTATTTCTTCTCCTGTAGAGGTATATACAGTACTTAGTAATCCATAGTTGTAGCAGGTATTTACTAGGTTTGGGTTGGTGCCTGGTAAAGCAATAAGTTTATTATGTCTTTGTAGGTGTGAAGTAATATAATCTCTTTCTGGGTTAGTAGTATTTCTGGATCTCGGGTTTAGGTTAAGGAATGTTTGTAATTTATACATGTTTTCTATATAGGTACGAGATATATGGTTATAGGTTTTCTTAGTATGGTTTAAGCTTTCGGAATAGGTAGAGGTTTGGGGTTGTACTGTAACTGGATTTTTCGGTATTGTAGTATATGATTTTTCAAATAGTTTATTGAGGTTTTTATTTTTTGGTTTTGTAGGTGACCTTGATGTAGATGAGCTGCTCGCTGTAGTTCCTGCATCAATAATATTAACATTGTTATGGGTTTTTTGGAGTTTCCCATCGTCTCCTTCTAGTTCCGCATTTTTCAAGTCATGCTGCTAACTGCTAGTTATTTTTTGTAGTTCCGCATGTTTATAGTCATGCTGCTGACTACTAGCTTCTTCTAGATTTTGCAATCTTCTTCCCATGCCATCTATTTGTATAGATAACTTGGAAAGGATTGAATATATGTCTCCAGTAGTTGTTTCTGGTACATCATCTGTCTGTGTACCTTTCTCTTGATATGTAATCTGCAATAACATTCTTGTTAGTTTTTATTACTTCTATTGTGAATGTAAAATTTTGAATATTTAATACCAGTCTTCGTATTTCCTTCGTCGTAACTGAGTCTTGTACTTTTCTGGTTAACCACCATTTAACTTGAGTATTATTTGTTCTCACAATAAATTTGCTATACACAATATATGGTTCAAAGGCTAATAAACATTTATATAAAGCAAATAATTCTTTCCTATTTATTTCCCATTTTAATTGTGGTTCAGTATATGATCCTGAATGATATCTACAATGGTGCTCTATTTTTTCATTCATATATCTATATTTAAGTACTCCTCCATAACTATGGTTGCTTGAGTCTGTTTGAACTATGTATATAAATTCTCTAGTTTCGTCAGGGAAGTATAGTTTCGGTAATTTAGTACACATAGTTTTTATTTTTTGTATATGTAATTTATCTTTAACATCAAAGTGATATTCTACATCTTTCTTTAATTTTTTCTGTAATGGTTTTAAATTTTCTGCTAGTTTAGGTATATATTCTCGTACTTGGTTAACTAGTCCTAAAAAGGATTGTAGTTTCTTTTTTTTATCAAGGGTTTCTTCTGAATTTATTATTTTTTGTACTATATGAGTTTGCATTTTTATTCCATTTTTATCTATTTGTATTCCTAGGAATTCTATTTGAGTTTTCATTATTTCTGCTTTCTTTTTACTTAAACTTATTCCTGATATTTCTATAATATGTATGACTTTTTCTAATAATTTAATATGTTCTTCTTGTGTTTTAGAAAACAATAATATATCATCTATATATACAATACAATTTTCTAATTGATTAAAGTAATTGTCCATAAAATGTTGGTATCTACCTGGTGCATTTTTATATCCAAAGGGTAATACATTCCATTCATAAAATCCTTGTGGTACTGTAAAAGCTGTTAATTGCTTAGATTCTTCTTCTAGTTTTAAGTGATAGAATCCTGATTTACAGTCAAATTTACTAAAATAGTTATATCCTTATATTTGTCTTACTTTTAGTATTTTATTTGGTATTGGGTAGTTATATGTTTTAGTTTTTGAATTTAAGTTTCTATAATCAATTACCATCCTACTTTTTCCTCTTTTTTGTTCACTATGTTTATTAACTATAAAAGCTGGACTATTATGTTTACTATTACTCTCTTGTATATATCCATTTTCTATTAATTCAGTAATATGCATTTTAAATTCATTTAATTCATCAAAATTATATTTTAAGGGTTTTTGGGTTATTATACTATTTTCATCTATAAGTTCTATTTTTATCTTAGTTTTGTATTTTTTCCATCCTTGCAGGGGGTTTTCACTATATAATCTTCCTAACTTTTCTTCTATCATTTTTAATTTATCTATTGAAAATATAATTATTTCTATTTTATGGGTATTTGGTGTTATATTTTCTAGTTTTTGAGTAATTTTTTCACTTCCTTTTATCCATGCTGTATGTTTCCTTATTTGGTTATTTACTCATTTTGCTCCTATTTTTTGTTTACATGGGGTAGTAAACCACCAGTGTGTTTTTGTTGTCGTGTGTGGGTATAGTCTATCTAAGAATGGCATTCCTAATAATATATTTTTATTTATAAATTCATAGCTATACATTTCTTCTATATGTAGTATTTTATCCCATATTTGAATTTTTATATTCTTAGCTTTATATTCTATCATGCTACCTTCATTGTTAAATCCTGTAACTATAAGAGGTGTTTTTAATTTTTTCCATTTACTATCTGGTAAACAATTATGATTACACATATTAGCTTCTGCTCCTGTATCTATCGTTGGTGTATAGTATCTATTGTAATATCCTTCTACTATAATTTTTACTAATATATAGATTTTTGTCATTTATATTATTGCACGCTTTATTATGATTTTCTTAGTTTCATAAGTTATTGTTAGTTGCTTATCTTCTAAGTTATATGGTTTTACACTATCTAACCATTTTATTCCTAAGGTTAATTTTGTCTCTTCATTATATATTTTAAATTTTATTTGTATTGGTATTCCACCTATAATTAATTCTTTAAGGGTGTATTCATCTGTATTTACTAATGTTTTTGGTAATTCTGGACATAATTTTTCTTTTGTAATTATTTCTTCTTCTTGTACTAGTTCTCTCATGATGTAGTTTTCTTCTTGTCCTATATTGATTAATATGAGGTATTTTCTTTGGTCCATTATTCCTGTTATATAATATTGGTGTGATTTTGTTTCTTCTACTATCATATTTTGTGGAGTATCATATCCTAATCTTCTAGATGTACTTGTTCTAGATGATGATGATGGAGTTTCATAACTCAATCTTTTAGATTTATTTATTCTATCTCTAACAATTTCTAAATCTTCTTCTATATCTATTTCCTTGTAACTATAGTCATTTTTATCAGTGTATATAAGCTTGAGTTACCTCCATATATATCTTTAGTGCATCCTGTATTTCATATGTCTATGTTGAAGAAAGTGGTTGGGGATTTGTTGCTCGTTGTCCCAATAGAGATTATTTAAGTGAATGAATGATCGACCTATGAAAAGGTTCTTGTTTCCATCTTTGATAGACAAGTTTGTAAGTGTAGGAATAACGTGATTGCTTATGTCAAAGTGCTATGGCGAAACCAACAAGTTGAAGATGCCACCTGGGAAGCATAGAAAGATATGAAGAAAAGATAACCCTATTTTTTTGTAGAGCCAGTTGGCCATGTTTAAAAGGTACTAGAAATTTCTTTTCTATTAATGATGTCTTGAAATTATAAAGTTTATGCTCATATGCCCCTAATAGCTATGAAATGAATATAACGATGTGGTTAATGTTGTCCCTGTGTTTGTTATACCTTGTTGAGCTATGAGGTGTGTTTGTTAGGTTGGTTTCTATGGCTATCTAACAGGTGAATAGGCCTAAAACAAAGGAAGCTCTGGTGAAATTTCTAGAAATCTGGGGAGTTAGCCAAACTATGTCATGTTCGGTGTCAATGGCAGACACTAAACTTCATTCAAGGATGAAAGATCCTATGTGGAGGAGAATGTAAAGCCCTGAAAATTTTTTCCAGGGATCTAAGTACTTAGTGTGCCAAGAACAACCTAAGATGTTCCTAAGATTGGAGGAAAAGCGAGTTGTGGTACAGATATGTGTACCCGCACAATGCTTTATGAAGTCGGCAAGACAATCAGCTTGAGATGATGATTATGTGGTCTATTATGTGGAACATCCATTTTTGCTTTGATGACCATAAAATCTTCGCATAATGGGTCAGAAGCACAATAATTTTGGGGGTCATTTCGCAGTGGATTATGTGGAACACATAGCAATTTCACGACTGCAGTTCCGTTGCGAAAAATGGTCAGGCCACCTGGGAATTCTTGAAGGAGAATCTGCAGTCCAATATGTAGACAGCAAAATTGAAGTATTGACCACTAAATTATGAAATATCCGACCAGATCATTTTAAATAGTTGGGAGACCATTTCACGATCCCTTTCGCGGAACGCAGAAACGTTATGCGGTTTATTTCACGACCATAGATCTGTTTTGGAGGGATATTTTTGGGAAATTTTCTATCCGATTCTGCATTAATAAAAAGGCCCAGGGGTTAGTTTTAGAAATATAATTATGATAATTTTGAGGGAGAGAACCATCTTAGATAGAGAGGAGAAGCTACACACTTCAACACTTCAATTCCTTTCCAAATTCATGGAGATTCGAGGGGAGAAATTTACTATCAAGGTAAGGCGTCATCCCAATCTCGCATGCAATTTTCAATAATAAAATTGTAGGTAGAATTTGAGTATTAGATCTTATAGGATAGTGATTGGAAGACATAAGCTCCCAAACATGAGATTGGGTATTTTGGGGAGTTGGGAGAAGGTTTCTGATGTAGTATGGGTAGCTATGCATGTATTGTTGAAGGACCCATACTACCAAAGGGTGGCTTTGAGTGTGGAAGTTGTTATGGAAAGGGCGTGAATGATGAAGAAGTACCATTACTAAAGGTGGTAAAGGGCTATGTACTCTAGGTGTTTTACAAAAAATGCCTAAATAACTTAAAACCATAGAAACACTCACTGATGTTGGTTCAGTTGAACTTTGGTAATATTTTTGTAATACTACTAGTAGAGGAACATAGTAGGAATCCTAAGGAAGCTTGATTAAGCTATGTTTAGCTAAAGTCTTACCATAGAATTGGGTTCCATGAACTCCTCATACACTCAAAATATGATTTGTTCTAGTTCCTATTCCTTTTGATTTGAGTTGCCTCAAATGCTCGAATTACTAAAAGCGTATGAACTCGATTTATGTGTACACATGTCATTGTTATGCTCTCCTCTTTGAAAACATTTCAAATGTTTAAAGCTTTCACTTGCTCATGTGTTTGAAGCCATGACTTTCTAATGTTTTAAATACTCCTTGATGATTTTTGACATCCCATGGCATATGGATGAAATGAAAGAATAAAGATGATATATGGCCTTTTGTGCCTTAAATGAAAGTTATGAGGTATGTCCAAAAGTGTCAATGAAAACAAAAGTTTTAAGAAATGCATTAGAAGAATTATTGTTGGGAGTATTATTATGTAACCAAGAAGGTGTAGGTTGGAAGGACCAATACCCGAAACTACACGTGCCGATGTAGGAAGATGATTTGGAGTGAGTCCTTTTGCACTATGTTGAGATTTTCCTTCTTAATTGGGATGAATGTATTGCTAGCAAAGTCACATTGATCCGCACATCATTATGGTGAAACGGCTTAGCCGATCGAGCTGAGATCGGACGCGATGCTGCGCACATGGTGGTTATATGTTACTATGCTTTAACATGTCATTTTCGTTACTATTGGTTTTCTTCTATTTGCACGTGTTCTCTATCTATGTTGACATTCCATTTCATGTGAGGGTTCTTAGATTTACATACTACTCCTATTTCATATGCACTAACGTCCCTTTTGCAAAAGAAGCTGCATCTTTAATGGATGCAAGTGGTACCTCAGTAGGCAGTACATCTCGATATGAGTGTACCTTCTCTTCAGCTAAGTGTGGTGAGCCGTACTCCACACTGGGGCCCTCATTATTCTTCTCACTGACACTTCCTTACTTTACTCATGACAATTTAGGGGCGCCGTGGACAATTTGTGGGTCATGTGTTTATGGGAGAATTATAACCATTTTTGTCGTTTTGCTTCCACTTAAATTTATTAAGTTGTAACATTTTGTCAATTGTTAATGGGATTCCTTAAATAACAGAAAATCAGTAGATGTCTACATTCTTAGTAGACCTCTATGCATTATGTTAAACCCGTACTTTAGAAGTCACTTTCACCATAAGATTATCTAATGTGTGCTCAAACAGGATGAAACCCTTCTACAAGGATAAGGAAGGTTTACCGAAGTCTTAAGTAAGTTAAGATGAATAAGACTTGAGGAAAAACAAATGAGATAATTGTTATATCCAGTGCATCCCAAGGTAATGTATGATAAATATATGAATTGTTAATCATGATTTAAATGAGTGTAAAGTCATAATATGACTATATATGATGTTTGGATATAAAATATAAAATTTGAGAAAAATCGGATTTATCTTACGGAAAATCAAGTTAAGATTTGCCTTGTAACGATCCATTGAGACATTAAATTCGTAAGCTTTATGATGTCATTTCGGGACATATCTCATACAAAAATGAAGATATTGGAACCTAGTTTCTAACGGTCCAAAGCATTTATTCATACGACATCGGGGTAGAGAAATATGAATTTTTAAAGTAGGGTCGTCAAGTCACGTCACCGCACTTCGGAGAAACTGGCAGGATTATAGGCCAGGTTGCGAGGCAGTTTTCTCCCAATCTGTTGAGATTTACAGGGGGATATTTATAGTTAATTAAAGCCCATGTGTCTAGTTTCTATCGCTGTAAACCGTTTGTCAATATGATATCGGAGTGGAGAGATACAAGCGTCTCAAATTGCAGCGCTCAAGCTGCCAAGTAGGTAGCTTACCCACCCGCTTGGAGAATTGAGGTGATGGGCATAGAAGTGATTTTTTTCCCTTTTATCTCATAAATATATAGAGAGTACTTACACCGAAACACTCTCAAGCTCTCCAAGCTTGTTCCACAAAAATCCAAGCAAGATCAATATCCCTTTCACGAAATCAAGAAGCGATAACATTAGAACGATCCCTACGACGTAAGTATCATTATACTATCTCTTTTTTCTTTGTAGTATGAGTTTTGGAAGTTACTTCATAGTTAATAAAATACTTACTTTCTGTATTTAACCTTTCTAAATCTAAAGGAAGATTGATAAATTCATTTCCTAATAGTCAGAACTCATGGGACGATGATCAGAAGTCGTGAGTTCGATTTATTCCACTTGTGGTGGACTGTATTGTAGTCCACTTATGTTGGTCTCTTGTGCTGCTGATTTCTGTTGTTTGAAAGGACAAAGGGCATGAAGAAACCCCACATGTACTAGGATAGTGGGTAGGTCACTCGTTGTTGCAATTTCAAGCTAATTGATAACTTGTTGATTGAGTGTGTTATGGTATATTTTGGTCTTTTTGTTGTATTAAAGGTCATGAATTGTAGTTAGGTTGTTTTTCAGTTGCTGATTGTATTTTATTGTTGTCTCGCCTATAGTTAGGCTTGAGGAAGTAGTAAAATCCGGGGAAGTGCTGCCCATTTTGTTATAGATTAAGTTACTTTCATTATATACATGAGAGAGTCATTCGTAGCTTGACAATAGCTTCAATGTCATGTTAAGACTATCCCTTCTTTTCTTTTGGCATGATCTACGATACAAATGAAACGAGCAAATGCATAACTTTCAGGAATTCCTCTATTCATAATAGCACTAGGGGCGCCTATGTTCTTGATTCCCCACGTGTCTTATTATTATATCGTATATTCATGGGTCTCAGAAAAATAGATAGTTGATAAAGTTTATCCGAAGGCATACTGATCTTATGACATTCCGAGAGATCTTATTGACTTACATCATTATGCATTACATTCATTTATACATGTACATTGATCCCTGACCAGATGGCATTATGTACGTGTATAGTATATGTATATGGGGTATGGGGAAAGGCTGCGGCGTTATATACGCACCAGCACCTAAACAATTGGTATACATTGATGATTTCACCCAAAGAGGCCGAGATGATATGATGGGATGCCCTTAGAGGCTTGATGATGTTATGTGCACGTATACCTATGCATGATATTACATTTATACGTATATGCATGAAATTATAAATGTTTCGTGATTCACAGAGCTATTCATACTTACAAGTTGAGTTCCTTACTCCATGTTTCTTTTATGTCTTTTATATACTGCTTTCATGCCTTACATACTCGGTACTTTGCATGGGGACGCTGCGTTTCATTCCCGCAGGTCCTGATATACAGGTTGATAGTCCTCCTAGTAGGCTATAAGCTCAGCGGAAGGTGTTGGTGCACTCCACTAGCTCCCTAGTTACCTATTTGGTCAGTATAATTTGGATATGTATTGATTGGTATGGCAGGACCCTGTCCTCACCTTTATAACATTTATGTACTCTTAAAAGCTTGTAGACAGATGTCATGTATATAGATACTTTTCTGGCCTATATTTTTGAGTGTACAAATTATCTTCTCAGCCTTATAGGCCAGTATGTCATATCATGTTAGGTCGTCCTATGTCTAGTATTCCCTTATGTTTTATTTTGGTTATCTCATGACGGCCCTTCTGGCCCTTTTACTAATGATAGTATGATAAGAAGGATACGTGACGTTGGTACTCGGTTGAGTTACGCATCGGGTGCTCGACGTAGCCGTTAGATTTGGGTCGTGAAAAAATTAGTATCAGAGCAGTTCTGTCCTAGGGAGTCTATAAGCTGTGTCTAGTAGAGTCTTATTTATGGGTGTGTTGTGCACCACACGTATAAGCAGGAGGCTACACGGCATTTAGGATTATCAATCTTTCTTCTTACTCTAGATCGTGTGGTGATCGCAGCGGTAAGAATTCAAACTCCTAAATTTTGTTTTATTCGTAATACAATGATACCTACATCCAGAAAGGCAGTTGGTAAGAGATTGAATGTGAATGTGGAAGAGTTGAATAAGAGGAACTCGATTTTGCATCATGCTTATGATGAGTATATGTGAGGTCTTCAGCAGATGATGTGTGTACTAAGACGCGTAAGCTTCTTGATAAGGAGCCCTAAGGCATGAATACCTATTCACCCATATGGTAAAAAGCATTAAGAGAATTAGAAGGTAGGTACAAGTTTCAACTAATAAAAGAAGCAAGGTGAAGAAATTCAGGCAGAGAAATATAAGCATTTTGAGTTACCTTCAACAGTGACAGAGGTATGTACAATTGGCCACACCCATAGAGCAAGTAACCCGAAATGGTGGATGCATTGTTAGCGTTAGCATTAGACACCCAGATGCTGCAGTCTAGAAATGTACAGTTAGATATGAATACTAGCATATAGATAAAATTCAGAAGATAGTCCCTGGTCCTATAAAGGATTAATATTTACCTTAGTATGGCTCCCTTCCCTAGTCAAGAGAGAATGTTAAGTAACCCGAATAGCTAGTGGATGGAGAAAGGGGAGCTAAAAGCGAAAGAATATTTTGTTGAAGTTTTCTGAATAAACTGATAGACAGAAATATTAGCAGGAGAATAAGAAGAGAGTAAATGAAGCATTATGAGTAAGATGTGATAAGTGAGTGATAAAGGTAATGATGCAGGTCAACTTGATCAAGCTAAATTCATGCCATCAGTGTTGGATAAGACAAGAAAAGGCGTTGGTTAGCCTCGAAGAAGAGCCAAGTGTTCATATATCTTGTGTCGGACGAAATAAGAAATTGAAGATGTACATTTGTGTTTATGTTGTATTATTGTGTTGCTATGGAAGACATTGATTAATACTTGGGGGTGCTGCGTGACCATTCTCTTTACTTAGCAGAATTGTGGCCTTTTTATTAGTTATTTGTTTCCTAGTTGATTTAGGACAAGACTCATTCTACATAAGCCTAAAGACTACATTATCTTCAGAACCTTACATTAACTTTAAAATTGGTATCAGAGAAACTTTCATGTATATTGCATCAGTTGGCATCAGAGTTAGATTGCATCAGTTGGTATCAAGCAAATTTCGTTTAATATTGCATCAGTTTGTATTAGAGCTTGGAAAGGGTTTGTTCTTACAATCCCAATCCTGTTCTTCATGTCTTAGTTTTAGGTTCTTTCTTTAATTTAATTTTTGAAAAGAAAAGAAGAAGAAAAAACGTGACAAAAAAGAAAAGAAGAGAAAAACAATAATTATTGTTTATTGAAGTTGCCAAAACACCCAGGATTGAAGTCTTGAAGTTTGATTGTCGAAGAAACGTTCTTGAAACCAAAACTTGAAGTTGTTGATCGTTTAAAACCGTTAATATTGAATTCTTGAAATCCATAGTTGGAATCTTGAAAGAACATGTTTAATCTTGAAAATCTTGAAGTTCTTGGATGCATAATTGTTGTTCTTGAAAGTAGCCCACGTGAATCTTGGGAATCTTGAAGTTCTTGAAAATAAGATTATAGTCTTGAAGCAATTTGCGTTGTTCTTGAAAGGGTTCTTGAATAATCAACCATTCGTAATAAATTTTCTTTGAATTCTTGAAATTCTTGAACGTCAAAGTCGTTGTTCTTAGAAGTAGTCACCTGAAACTCAAGAATCTTGACGTTCTTGGTGTTAAAATTGTAAGTCTTGAAAAGTTTTGCATTGTTCTTGAAAAGGGTCTTGAATCCTCAATCATTCTTAACGAGTCTTCCTTGAATTATTGTAGTTCTTGATTATTAATTTGATAGTTCTTGGGGAAGTCTTGAACGTGTGAGAGAGAAAGAAATCGGCCGAATTTGGGAGGAGAAGGAGGAGGAATAGGAAATCCTAATTCTAGTCCAAGGAGGAAATAACTCCCAATCCAAAAGGGAGAAGCTTCAAGGAGTTGAAATTCTATTTGGACAAGGAGAGGAGGGGCGAATTTGGGTTGGAAAAGGAGAAGGGGGG
>MCJB01050123.1:16271-36033 GCA_002018475.1 Nicotiana obtusifolia
GCTAAGGAGAGAGGATTGGTCTTCTCAAAACTAAAGTGGGAAAGCTTCAAAAATTTCCTTCCCTTTACTATTTCAAAATTCCTTCTTGAATTACATTAATTCTAATTAGTAATTCTTAGGTAATTTCCTACTTAAGTATTTACTAATCTTTGAGCTTGTAGGACCTCGTGCTAAAACTCAAAATTTCCACTTTCGTAGATAATTCTTGGCTTCTTGTGCTCACTTAAAAAGCTGTCCGCCTATCAAGTCACATAACTTCACTCACCCCGAAGAAAAATATTGAACTTGTGAACTTGAAAGGTCGGTAAGGAACTTGGTCAGTTAGAGGAAGCCAATTTGAAGACATGTGTGAAATCCTACCCGAAATATGAGTGAACCCGAGAGTTATTCAAAAAGCGACAGAGTATTTTTAACTAACCTTAACACATTCTCTAGTCTTGTTTCTTTTGCAGGTACATGGCTACGGAAGGAGAAAAGCTTGTGACAGACATTACTTTAGCAGAGCTTTGGGCTGAAGTAACGGCACTTAGTATCCGAGTGGAGAACCTTGAAAGAACTGCTAGTACTTGGAAGAATGCCGGGGAAGGAACTAGTGATGGTTCTACCTTAAGACCTGAACATGGTGGTACTGTTTGTGAGGTAGAGTGTGACGATGAAGTTTCTACTAACGTTAACCCCTTGCCTAGTGTTGTTAATAATGTTTTGCAGGAATATGTGGACATGTTTCCCGCAGAGATGCCGAGCGAAATACCTCCATTTAGTGGGATAGAACACCAAATTGACTTTGTTCCGGGGTCTCAAATTCCAAAAAAACCTGCATATTGAATCAATCCACAGGATACTAAGGAGATATGCAATGACAAGTGGATGAGCTATTGACTAAGGGGCTAGTTAGAGAGAGTCTAAGTTCATGTGCCGTACCCGTGATCTTGGTTCCAAAGAAAGACAGCACATGGAAGATGTGTGTTGATTGCCGAGCCATCAACAAGAAAACGGTAAAGTATCGTCATCCTATCACTAGGTTAGATGACAAGCTAGATGAGTTATGTGGTTCAAGTGTGTTTTCTAAGATTGATCTTAGGTCCAGTTACCACCAAATCCGTATGAAACCGGGTGATGAGTGGAAAACTGCATTCAAGACCAAGTTTGGTTTATATGAATGGTTGGTGACACCTTTTGGTCTCTCCAACGCACCTAGTACGTTCATGCAATTAATGAATCATGTTCTTAAACCGTTTCTTAATAAGTTTGTGGTTGTCTACTTTGATGATATCCTGATTTTTAGTAGAAGTTTAGATGACCATGTTAATCACTTAAGGAAAGTGTTTGAAGTATTTAGAGCCGAAAAGCTATATGTTAATTATAAGAAGTGTGCCTCTTGTGTGGAGAGAGTATGTGGAGCATGTTTTGAGTGTAAAAGAGCTAAGTCTAGGTCTAATAATCACGGTTTATATACTCCCTTACCCGTTCTTACTAGCCCCTGGGTAGATGTTTCGATGAATTTTGTGATGGGGCTGCCGCGAGCTCGAGGTGGTCATGATAGCATCTATACGGTTGGAGATACATTTTCTAAGATGGCTCACTTCATTCCACGTAAAAAAAGTGATGATGCACAACATATTGCTTCTTTGTTTATTGCTAATGTGTTAAAATTGCATGGTGTGCCTCGAACTATTGTTAGTGATAGGGATGCTAAGCTTTTGAGTCACTTTTGGAAGTGTTTGTGGGGTGCTCTTAGAACCAAACTGTTGTTTTCTACATCACATCATCCACATACTGACAGTCAAACTGAAGTTGTTTATCGAACCTTGGGAGCTCTTCTTCGAGCTTTGACCAAAGGGAAGTCCGGCACTTGGGCTGACCGATTATCTATTATGGAGTTTGCATATAATAGAACTGTTCGTTGAATGACTAGCATTACTCCATTTGAATGTGTTTATGGATTTAATCCTTTGATACCACTTGATCTTGTTCCTTTGTCGAGAGATGCAGTTATTAGCATTGATGGAGCAAATCGGGTTGCCGCGTTGCTCGAATTGCATGATAAGATGAGGAAAACTTTGGAGGATGCTTATGAAATGGTAGCGGTCAAGAAGAATAAAGGACGAAAAAAGCTGGACCTAAAGAAAGGTGACTGGGTTTGGGTGCACTTCCGCAAGGAATGATTTCTGAACCATAGGAAAGGGATGTTGGCTCCGCCAGGAGATGAACCATTCCAAGTGTTGCAGAAGATCAATAATAATGCTTATGTCATAGATTTGCCTGATGATTATGCTGTTTCTAAGACATTCAATGTTACTGACTTGACTCCTTGTGTTGCTTTGAAAGATGAAGATGGTTCGATTTCGAGGATGAAATCTTCTCAAGAAGGGCAGAATGATGCAGGTCAACTTGATCAAGCTACGTTCATGCCATCAATGTTGGATAAGACAAGAAAAGGCGTTGGTTAACCTCTGAGAAGAGCCAAGCATTCACATATGTATAGGGTCGGATACGATCGAACATATAAGAAACATCGGTCTTGGGTTACGATTATCGGTGTAACTTGAGGTCGGTCTCTTGTAGATCGAGACCGGCAGGGAAGTTCGAGGTCAGGTGTCATCAGTTTAAAGTTCGAGGCCAAAGTGTTCGATATAAGGCGGTCGAGACCGGTCTGGGTAAAGCATCTTATGGTAAAAATATTAGATTCGCATAACGGAAGGGCCGGAAATCTCGTGGTATGTAATTATCTCGGCGGGAATCACGGCCAAATCAACAAAGACGTTAAACCCAGTAATTTTAGGGATCTTTTACCCAGTAATTAGGTCTTTTACCTTGTATAGAACTCTTCTCCCCTCCTACATAAAGAATTCAACTCTATTGTATACGGGACACAACATACTATCAACAGAACAGTTATCATACTTTATCTATTTTCTTCATAAAACTATTTATTCCATTACTGTTCACTCCGTCACAGCAAAATTATTCAACTTTAGTGGTTTGTTTGTTCTTTCACTTATTTAAATCAGCCTCTATTTATCATTTATTCTTTAATTGTATCAGGCCAAGTCACGTATCCTTAATACCACATACAAATTCAATTGTTACCCGAATTTTAGGGTAAACAGTTTGGCGCCCACCGTGGGGCTAAGGATAATAATGAACGTTTGATACAAATTTCTGTCACACACACTATTTTACGCTTGTTCTTTGCAGAATCTTTTGTTTTCAGGATATAACATCATCATGTCGCACTCACAGCCCATCAATGACGAGTTCGACCACCAGGGCGAAAACAACAATGTGATGCTCGGTAACGAGGTTCCAACCGACGCCAACTCTCAGATGGCGGTCGATGTGGATCAGACTTCTGGCCCATCGAACAGCGTTCAAAGAGAACACTATTCAAGAACACAAAATAATGAAGGGCACGGGATCATCTCAAAATGATATTCGACATGCTACAAGCACAGCAAGCAGCCATCGCCTAATTGCAAAGTCGCAGTTAGGTTTCAGACAGAGTTGAAGCCGGTTCTTCTCGAGGAGTTATCCCCGATAACGAACCAACTGCGGCGCAACCAGACGAAAGCGGGTCGGGGATAAATTCTGGAATCATGAAGATGCTCGAGGAGCTGACAAAACGAGTCGAATCAGGCAAAAAGAAGATTGAAGCCAACGACAAGAAAGTAGAAACATATAACTCGAGGGTGGACCAGATTCCAGGAGCACCCCCGGTGTTGAAAGGCTTGGACTCGAAGAAATTCGTACAAAAGCCTTTCCCGTCAAGCGCTGCCCCAAAACCTATACCAAAAAAGTTCCGCACGCCAGAAATCCCCAAGTACAATGGGACATCTGATCCGAATGAACATGTGACGGCGTACATATGCGCCATAAAGGGGAATGATCTCGAAGATGACGAGATTGAGTCTGTTCTTCTGAAGAAATTTGGGGAGACCTTGTCAAACGGAGCAATGACTTGGTACCACAACCTGCCCTCGAATTCTATCGATTCCTTTGCCATGCTTGCAGACACCTTCGTCAAAGCTCATGCAAGTGCCATTAAAGTTGAGACACGAAAATCAGACTTATTCAAAGTCAGGCAAAGAGATAAAGAGATGCTGAGGGAGTTTGTATCTCGCTTTCAAATGGAGTGAATGGACCTACCACTGGTCACCGATGATTGGGCCGTACAAGCTTTCACTCAAGGGCTCAATGCCCGAAGTTCAACGGCTTCTCAACAGCTTAAGCAGAGTTTGATTGAATACCTGGCTGCCACTTGGGCGGATATACACAATCGGTATCAATCGAAGATCAGGATCAAAGATGATCAGCTCGGAGTCCCCTCGGGATCCGCTTACCCTATCAGAACTCACGACCGGACTCTAAGAGATAATTACCGAGAGCCAAGGTCGAACAGAGACAGACATCGACCGTACCCTGGCGATCGAAGGGGCATCCCGGGAAGAAAAGGGTCTCCAAGACAGGAGAGGAGGAACGATCCTAATCGAAGGAGTCGAGGACTGTTGCTGAAAAATAACTTTGAAAGGGCCGCTAATCATCGAGAAGCGCCCCGACCGTCCGAGTACAACTTCAACGTCGATTCAGCGACTCTCCTATCCGCCATTGGTCACATTAAAGATAGCAAATGGCCTCGGCCGCTGCAATCGGACCCAGCCAAGAGAGACCCCAACTTAATATGTAAGTACCATGGCACACATGGACATAAGACAGAAGATTGCCGACAACTGAGGGAAGAGGTAGCACGGTTTCTCGAAAACGGGCACCTCCAGGAATTTTTAAGCGACCGGGCCAAGAACCATTACGGGAATAGAAACAGGCCAACGAATCAAGAAGAGCCTTAGCACACGATCAACATGATAATCGGAGGGGTAGATACACCCCAAGGCCCGGTGTTGAAGCGTACCAAAATATCTATCACCCGAGAAAAGCGTACTCGAGATTAGGCGGCGGAAGGAGCCTTATGCTTCGGCGATAAAGATGCAGAAGGAATCATACAGCCCCATATCGATGCCTTGGTGATATCGATGCTCGTACACAAAACCCGGGTGAAGCGTGTACTTGTCGACCCCGGTAGTTCAGCTAATATAATTCGGTCGTGGATCATCGAGCAGCTCGGATTGACAAACCAGATCATCCCCGAAGTTCGGTTCCTCAATGGTTTCAACATGGCATGTGAAACAACTAAAGGGGAAATAATGCTGATGGTGAACACCGCCGGTACTGTTCGGGCAACAATGTTTTGCGTGATCGAGGGCGACATGAGATACAATGCCTTGCTCGGAAGGCCTTGGATTCATGACATCGGAGCTGTACCTTTAACATTACATCAGATGTTGAAATTCCCATCGGCTGATGGGGTCGTAACCGTTTACGGAGAACAACATGCTGTGAGGGAAATGTTCGCAGTGGAAGAGACAGTGCCAAAGCCGACCGCTCCTTCCCAGAAGACCCAATAGCAATCACAGACACCACCTTCAACAAACGAGGGTGAGCAGGATCAACTCGAAGTTGACAATTATGGGGTTCCCCATTCATTTATCGGTCCCGACGAGTCCGATGCGACCAAATCGACGGTCGAGGAGCTCGAACAGATTTCAGTCCGAAGCGACTTGCCCGATCGAAAGGTATACCTAGTCTCGGGCTTAAACTCCAAGCTCAGGACAAAATTAATTAAATTTCTTTCAGCCAATGAAGATTCTTTTGCTTGGTCCCATCTTGAAATAACAGGGATACCGCCGGAAATTACAACTCACAAACTGAGCATTGACCCAAAATTCCGGCCGGTCAAGCAAAAGAGGAGGCCTCAGTCCGAAATCAAGCAAGCATTCATTAAGGACGAGTTAACTAAACTTTTGAACATAGGGTCCGTTAGAGAAGTTAAGTACTCAGAGTGGCTAGCAAATGTTATTGTAGTTCCTAAGAAGGAAAATAAGCTTAGGATGTGCATAGATTACAAAGGTCTAAACAAGGCATGCCCCAAAGACTCCTTTCCCTTGCCCAACATCGATCGCATGATCGATGCTACCGTTAGCCACGAGACTCTTAGTTTTCTCGATGCCTATTATGGTTAACACCAGATACAAATGGATAAGGATGATCAATAAAAGACATCCTTCATCACTAAGTATGGCACTTATTGCTATAACATGATGCCATTCGGGCTGAAAAATGCGGGGGCTACCTACCAACGCCTAGTAAATAAGATGTTCGAAAAACAACTAGGAGTAACAATGCAAGTTTATATTGATGACATGTTTGTTAAGTCCCTGCGAGCAGAGGACCATTTGAGTCATTTACAGGAAACATTCGACTTACTAAAAAGGTACAACATGAAGTTGAATCTAGAAAAGTGTGCATTCGGAGTGGGTTCAGGAAAATTCCTTGGTTTTATGGTCTCGAACCGGGGAATAGAAATCAACCCTGACAAAATCAAAGCCATTGAAGACATAACGATCGTAGACAGTGTGAAAACTGTACAGAAACTGATAGGTCGGATAGCAGCCCTAGGCCGATTCATATCGAGGTCATCCGATATGAGCCATGAGTTCTTCAACTTGCTGAAGAAGAAGAACGAATTCTCATGGGGACCAGAATGCCAACATGCGTTAGAAGAGCTTAAAAGGTATCTCTCTAGTCCACCTTTGCTGCATACGCCAAAAGCGGGTGAGCAGTTATACCTTTACCTTGCTGTTTCGGAAATAGCGGTGAGCGGGGTCCTGGTCCGAGAAGAACAAGGTACGCAATTCCCCATTTACTACGTCAGTAGAACACTAGGTGAGGCCGAAAATAGGTACCCACAATTAGAAAAATTAGCACTCGCATTATTGACTGCCTCTAGGAAGTTAAAACCCTACTTCCAATGTCACCCCATATGTGTAGTAACAACTTATCCCCTTAGGAACATTATGCACAAACCTGAGCTATCAGGTTGATTGGCCAAGTGGGCCATCGAAATAAGCAGATACGATATTGAATATCAGCCTCGAACCTCGATCAAGTCTCAAGTACTAGCAGATTTTGTCGCTGACTTTACGCTGTCTCTTATCCCCGAGGTCGAGAGAGAACTGATGACCAAATAAGGGACTCCTTCGGGAGTGTGGACCTTGTTCACAGACGGCGCCTCTAGTTCGAAAGGATCGGGGCTTATTATCGTACTCAAACCCCCAGCCGGGAATACGATTCGACAGCCTATTAAGACTGTAAAATTGACTAACAATGAAGCAGAATATGAGGCTATGATTGCAGGTTTAGAGTTGGCCAAAAACCTGGGAGCAGAAGTAATCGACGCCAAATGTGATTCCCTCCTCGTAGTCAACCAAGTAAATAGGACATTCGAGGTCAGAGAGGGGCGTATGCAACGGTATGTGGACAAGCTTCAGGTCGCGCTACACATGTTTAAAGAATGGACCCTACAGCACATACCACGGGAACAAAATAGTGAGGCCGATGCCCTCGCAAAATTAGGGTCATCGGTCGAGGATGAAGAAATTGATTATGAAAAGAAAGGCGTTGGTTAGCCTCTGAGCAGAGCAAAGCGTTCACACATCTTGTGTTGCACGAAATAAGAAGTTGAAGACGTACATTTGTGTTTATGTTGTATTATTGTGTTGCTATTAAAGACATTGATTCTTACTTGGGATTCCTGCGCGACCATTCTCTTTTCTTGGCCAAATTGTGGCCTTTTTGTTAGTTATTATCTTCCTAGTAGATTTAGGACAAGGCTCCTTCTATATAAGCCTAAAAACTACATTATTTTCAGAACCTTACATTAATTTTATAATGTGTTTACGGCAGCCATTGCTCCCAACCAAAACCGTGTGTTTAACTTGTCCAATTTTGATGTGATTCAAAATTGAACCCGTTCCTAGTTTGATCGAAAAATTCGAAACACATTCGTTATTTTGAGGGTCGTTCGTTTAGTGTAGGTACTCCTTGATTTCATCAAGAAGGTAAGTAGATTAGTTCCTACTTGTTGTCTTGATAATTCATAGAGTTTCTTGCTTCTATCTTTTGTTTTCTTGTCTCCCCACGTTTAAAATTGCATCAGTTGGTATCGGAGCAACTTTCGTTTATATTGCATCAGTTGGTAGTAGAGCAACTTTCGTTTAATATTGCATCGGTAGTGATGCAGGTCAACCTGATCAAGCTACGTTCATACCGTCAATGTTGGATAAGACAAGAAAAGGCATTGGTTAGCCTCTGAGAAGAGCCAAGTGTTCACACATCTTGTGTTACACGAAATAAGAAGTTAAAGATGTACATTTGTGTTTATGTTGTATTATTGTGTTGCTATTGAAGACATTGATTCTTACTTGGGGGTCCTGCGTGACCATTCTCACTTCTTAGCCAAATTGTGGCCTTTTTGTTAGTTATTTGCTTCCTAGTTGATTTAGGACAAGGCTCCTTCTATATAAGCCTAAAAACTAACTTATTTTCAGAACCTTACATTAATTTTATAAAGTATTTTCCGCAGCCATTGCTCCCAACCAAAATCGTGTGTTTAACTTGTCCAATTTTGGTGTGATTCAAAATTGAACTCGTTCCTAGTTTGATCGAAAAATTCGAAACACAATCGTTATTTTGAAGGTCGTTCATTTAGTGTAGGTACTCCTTGATTTCATCAAGAAGGTAAGTAGATTAGTTCCTACTTGTTGTCTTGATAATTCATAGAGTTTCTTGCTTCTATCTTTTGTTTTCTTGTCTCCCCACGTTTAATATTGCATCAGTTGGTATCGGAGCAACTTTCGTTTATATTGCATCTGTTGGTAGCAGAGCAACTTTCGTTTAATATTGCATCGGTAGTGATGCAGGTCAACCTGATCAAGCTACATTCATACCGTCAATGTTTGATAAGACAAGAAAAGGCGTTGGTTAGCCTCTGAGAAGAGCCAAGCGTTCACACATCTTGTGTTGCACGAAATAAGAAGTTGAAGATGTACATTTGTGTTTATGTTGTATTATTGTGTTGCTATTGAAGACATTGATTCTTTCTTGGGGGTCCTGCGTGACCATTGTCTCTTCATAGCAAAATTCTGGACTTCTTGTTAGTTATTTTTTTCCTAGTTGATTTAGGACAAGGCTCCTTCTCTATAAGTCTAAAGACTACATTATTTTCCGAACCTTACATTAAGTTTACAAAGTTCTTTCGGTAGCGATTGCTCCCAACCAAAACCGTGTGTTTAACTTGTCTAATTTGGTGTGATTCAAAATTGAACTCGTTCCTTGATCGAACAATTCGCAACACAATCGTTATTTCGAGGGTCGTTCGTTTAGTGTAGGTACTCCTTGATGAATCAAGGAGGTAAGTGGATTAGTTCCTACTTGTTGTCTTGATAATTTATAGAGTGTCTTGCTTCTATCTTTTGTTGTCTTGTTTTCGCGTTTAATGTTGCGTCAGTTGGTATCGGAGCAACTTTTGTTTATATTGCATTAGTTGGTAGCAGAGCAACTTTCGTTTAATATTGCATCGGTAATGATGCAGGTCAACCTGATCAAGCTACGTTCATGCCATCAATGTTGGATAAGACAAGAAAAGGCGTTGGTTAGCCTCTGAGAAGAGCCAAGCGTTCACACATCTTGTGTTGCGCGAAATAAGAAGTTGAAGATGTACATTTGTGTTTATGTTGTATTATTGTGTTGTTATTGAAGACATTGATTCTTACTTGGGGGTCCTGCGTGACCATTCTCTTTTCTTTGCCAAAGTGTGGCCTTTTTCTTAGTTATTTGCTTCCTAGTTTATTTAGGACAAGGCTCCTTCTATATAAAAGCCTAAAGACTACATTATTTATAGAACCTTACATTAATTTTATATACTGTTTTCGGCAGCCATTGGTCCCCACAAAAAACCGTGTGTTTAACTTGTCCAATTTTGTGTGATTCAAAATTGAACTCGTTCCTTGATCGAACAATTCGCAACACAATCGTTATTTTGGGGGTCGTTCGTTTAGTGTAGGTACTCCTTGATTTCATCAATAAGATAAGTAGATTAGTTCCTACTTGTTATCTTTATAATTCATAGAGTGTCTTGCTTCTATCTTTTGTTTTATTGTTTACTCGTTTAATATTGCATCAGTTGGTATCGGAGTAACTTTCGTTTATATTGTTTCAGTTGGTAGCAGAGCGACTTTCGTTTAATATTGCATCGGTAATGATGCAGGTCAACCTGATCAAGCTACGTTCATGCCATCAATGTTAGATAAGACAAGAAAAGGCGTTGGTTAGCCTCTGAGCAGAGCAAAGCGTTCACACATCTTGTGTTGCACGAAATAAGAAGTTGAAGATGTACATTTGTGTTTATGTTGTATTATTGTGTTGCTATTAAAGACATTGATTCTTACTTGGGATTCCTGCGCGACCATTCTCTTTTCTTAGCCAAATTGTGGCCTTTTTGTTAGTTATTATCTTCCTAGTAGATTTAGGACAAGGCTCCTTCTATATAAGCCTAAAAACTACATTATTTTCAGAACCTTACATTAATTTTATAATGTGTTTTCGGCAGCCATTGCTCCCAACCAAAACCGTGTGTTTAACTTGTCCAATTTTGATGTGATTCAAAATTGAACTCGTTCCTAGTTTGATCGAAAAATTCGAAACACAATCGTTATTTTGAGGGTCGTTCGTTTAGTGTAGGTACTCCTTGATTTCATCAAGAAGGTAAGTAGATTAGTTCTTACTTGTTGTCTTGATAATTCATAGAGTTTCTTGCTTCTATCTTTTGTTTTCTTGTCTCCCCACGTTTAATATTGCATCAGTTGGTATCGGAGCAACTTTCGTTTATATTGCATCAGTTGGTAGCAGAGCAACTTTCGTTTAATATTGCATCGGTAGTGATGCAGGTCAACCTGATCAAGCTATGTTCATACCGTCAATGTTGGATAAGACAAGAAAAGGCGTTGGTTAGCCTCTGAGAAGAGCCAAGCGTTCACACATCTTGTGTTACACGAAATAAGAAGTTGAAGATGTACATTTGTGTTTATGTTGTATTATTGTGTTTCTATTGAAGACATTTATTCTTACTTGGGGGTCCTGCGTGACCATTCTCACTTCTTAGCCAAATTGTGGCCTTTTTGTTAGTTATTTGCTTCCTAGTTGATTTAGGACAAGGCTCCTTCTATATAAGCCTAAAAACTACATTATTTTCAGAACCTTACATTAATTTTATAAAGTGTTTTCGGCAGCCATTGCTCCTAACCAAAACCGTGTGTTTAACTTGTCCAATTTTGGTGTGATTCAAAATTGAACTCGTTCCTAGTTTGATCGAAAAATTCGAAACACAATCGTTATTTTGAGGGTCGTTCGTTTAGTGTACGTACTCCTTGATTTCATCAAGAAGGTAAGTAGATTAGTTCCTAATTGTTGTCTTGATAATTCATAGAGTGTCTTGCTTCTATCTTTTGTTTTCTTGTCTCCGCGTTTAATATTGCATCAGTTGGTATCGGAGCAACTTTTGTTTATATTGCATCAGTTGGTAGCAGAGCAACTTTCGTTTAATATTGCATCGGTAGTGATGCAGGTCAACCTGATCAAGCTACGTTCATGCCATCAATGTTGGATAAGACAAGAAAAGGCGTTGGTTAGCCTCTGAGAAGAGCCAAGCATTTACACATCTTGTTTTGCGCGAAATAAGAAGTTGAAGATGTACATTTGTGTTTATGTTGTATTATTGTGTTGTTATTGAAGACATTGATTCTTTCTTGGGGGTCCTGCGTGACCATTCTCTTTTCTTAGCCAAATTGTGGACTTCTTGTTAGTTATTTTTTTCCTAGTTGATTTAGGACAAGGGCCCTTCTCTATAAGTCTAAAGACTGCATTATTTTCAGAACCTTACATTAATTTTATATAGTGTTTTCGGCAGCCATTGCTCCCAACAAGAAACCGTGTGTTTAACTTGTCCAATTTGGTGTGATTCAAAATTGAACTCGTTCCTTGATCGAACAATTCGCAACACAATCGTTATTTTGAGGGTCGTTCGTTTAGTGTAGGTACTCCTTGATTTCATCAAGAAGATAAGTAGATTAGTTCCTACTTGTTGTCTTTGTAATTCATAGAGTATCTTGCTTCTATCTTTTGTTTTCTTGTTTTCGCGTTTAATGTTGCGTCAGTTGGTATCGGAGCAACTTTCGTTTATATTGTTTCAATTGGTAGAAGAGCGACTTTCGTTTAATATTGCATCGGTAATGATACAGGTCAACCTGATCAAGCTACGTTCATGCCATCAATGTTGGATAAGACAAGAAAAGGTGTTGGTTAGCCTCTGAGAAGAGCCAAGCGTTCACACATTTTGTGTTGCACGAAATAAGAAGTTGAAGATGTACATTTGTGTTTATGTTGTATTATTGTGTTGCTATTGAAGATATTGATTCTTACTTGGGGGTCCTGCGTGACCATTCTCTCTTCTTAGCCAAATTATGGACTTTTTGTTAGTTATTTGTTTTCTAGTTGATTTAGGACTGTCACGACCCAAAATCCCAACCCGGTCGTGATGGCGCCTCTCATGAAGACAAGGCCAGCCAATCCAAACTAACTTTATTTTAATAGTTAAATAATACGAATATAATATAGGTATGGTTTAATAACAGTAAATTGCGAATAAAATATAGTAAAGCATCCCAACTACAACCCTCAGATTGGGGTGTCACAAAGTTATGAGCCACTAATGAAATCCTAATAACAAAATAACTATTACAATATCTTTGGCACAATTGTTTGAAGAAAGTGAAAACAACAAAATAAAAGAGATACGGGGCTGCAGACGTGAGCAGCTACCTCGTAGTCTCCGAATCACCACCCTGACAGTAGTAATCAGTGCCTCGAGCGGAACCGATAGCGCCTGAATCTGCACACATGGTGCAGGGAGTAATGTGAGTACTTCCAACTTAGTGAGTAATATATATAAATAATAACTGAAAGTAAGAAAACACATAATGCACAAGGCAATCCATAATGAAGTAATGAAACATCAGTGAAATAGTAAACCAGTGTAAATTCAAGTAGAAACTCCTTTCAACAGGTAAAACATGTGCATCTTTCAAGTAAATAACGTGAAGTAAATGAAAACTCTTTAAAACTGCCCCTCGGGCTCAGAGTCATCTAAAAACACGCCCCTCGGGCAATATTATTTAAAATAGTAAAATCTTTCAAACTCCGGTTACCAGTTGTCATTGTTACCAACTGTAACCTACAGTTGTCATTTTTACCAACTGTATTATCTCTGGTTACCGGTTGTCATTGTTACCAACCGTAACCTACAGTTGTCATTGTTACCAACTGTATCATCTACCCATCCCCGGTTATCAGTTGTCATTGTTACCAACTGTAACCTACAGTTTTCATTGTTACCAACTGCAATTATCATAATGGGTACGCTGCGCTCACTGTGGGTGGTTCAGACTCCGGGAGTGGCTTCTTATGGCCCAACCGCTATATCATATCTCGTGGCGGCGTGCCACCCGATCCATTTCAAAATCATTTGAAAACATCTTTTAGTTTTCAAAACTGAGTTCAAATAATGATTCGAATCATTAAAAAAAATGCCCCCGAACGGTTTACATAACCGGCGTGAAGCCCAAATATGATTTCAGTAAACAGTGATAAGTTACCCCTGAAGGGTTCACATAACCGGCACGAAGCCCAAATATGGCTGCAGACCCAAATCTTTGTATTATCAAATCAGTTCCAATCAAATAGGTAGTAAAAATCATCAATCGAGACGGACCAAGTCACAATCCCCAGTAGTAAACGACCCCACGCTCATCATCGAGCGTGTGCCTTACTTCAATATAGCACTACGATATGCAATCCGGGGTTTCAAACCCTCAGAGCATCATTAACAATCATTACTCACCTCAAACCGGCTAAATCGTTAGCCCGCTGATAGCATCAAGGACAAGGATAGAGTTTTGGAAGATCCAAGAAGGCCATTTACAAGATCTCAAGCTAAAGAGTTGCAGACTAAGGTTGTCGGACTTCAATGGCAAATAAAGAAGCTTTTAACTGTGGAGGACGAGCTCAAGCCCAAAGGAGATGAATTGTACAAGTTTTACAATTATTTGGTGGCCCAAATTGAAGTCCAAGAGGAGGAAGATTGGGTCCCGAACTCGGCCCTTTGAATCTAGCAAATGGGCACCTAGAAGAGCCCAAAATAAGCTTAAATGAGGTCCAAAAGGGGGTGTGTGAAAACGAGCCCAATTGGAGTCCAAACCAATGGCCCAAACTAGTAGTTTTAAGGCCCAAATCTGCCCCAAAGGGATTTGGCCGCCCCTTACCTACCCCCTACCTAATTTTGTGACTTTTCTTATTTCTTAGAAATCACCCTACCTAATTTTGAAGACTTTTGTTACCCCTTAGCAACCCCCCTACCTAATTTTAAGGATTTTTACTCCTATAAATAAGGAGTTATTCTCATTCATTTAGAGGTACATTATTGAATAAGAATATCATACTTTGAGAGTTCTTTTGAACCTTTGTTACTTATGCTTTGAGATTTATCTTTCAACCTTTACTTGTTCATAGTTCAAGGTAGTAAGATTACTTCTCTATTGTGATATCTTTGATTTCTTTGAGGTATTCTTAGAAGGCAATTAATACTAGTTATTGATTGTTGTCTCAAGTTACTCTTAAAGCGGTCAAGATCCGAATCTATTGTTTTGATTTGTTCTTAGGTAAAGGCGTTTGATTTCTTCAATAAATCAAGACGTTGTTGCTTAGATCTTGTCAAGGCTATAGAACTTGTGTTCTTGGAAGTTCTTGGATTTCTTTCCTTGAATTTCCCATATCCTTTATTTTATGCACTTTAATTCTAGTTGTTCAATTCCTTATTGATATTGCTTCCGCATTTACTTCTTCAATTCTTACTATAGTTTGGATTCCCGATCTTGTTGTTATCACCCGCGACGCCTTTGCCCTTTGAATTGGCCTCCACGTGCGTCGAATCTATTCAAATTCAGAATGATTACGTCACATTATGTTATGGGGACAAAGCCCAAGCAAAAATAATCAAAATTACTAGGAAATCCCGAAATTAGCAAACCCGAGCCCCGGGCCCACTTTTCAAAATTCAGAAATTATCACTCCAACAGGTTCCTTATCTCCTCATGAGTTCAACCATATAAAATTTGTCAAATTCCGCCACCGGATCGACCTCTAACCCTCACACCTAAGCCTTAGGGTTTTCCACAATTTTTTCAACTTAAATCACCAGTTAATTGCTAAAAATAGTGATAAACTGAGGTAATTCCTCCAAAATCAAGTTAGGAATATTTACCCTGATGTTTCTCTTGGAAACCCTCCAAGAATTGCTTCAAAACTTGTTTCAATCCGAGTTCTATGGCCCCAAGTATGTTTAAGATGACAAAAACTCTTCCTTTAAGAATTTGTCCATGAAAATCTCCTTTGAATATAGTTTTGAGGTTGATTTATGGTGATTCTATGGTGTTTGGAGGTGTTCCTCTTCGTGGGTAACGAAAATGGGTCTTATAGAACAAGATGGGCATTGGGTTCTACTTAAAGGTATCAAAAATCGGGTTAAAACACCCCTGTCAGGTCAAAAATGCGATCCCCTATGCCAAAAATGCGGTCCGCATTTCACCTTTGTGGTTTGCATTTTTGGTCGCAATTCTCGCCCCAAGTTCTGTCTCAGTTTGTGACATTTTGTGTCAAAATGCGGCCAAAATGCGGTCAGATCTGCGATCGCAGATATGACATTTCTGCAGATTTTTTTCCTCGACGCGAAAATAGGCATAACTTTCTCATACGATGTCCAAATTGGACAATTCTTTTTGCAATGGCTCCAAAATTTTGATACGGATCTAATTCTTCAATTAAAACCGAATTCCGAGTTCATTTACATAATAATATACCACTTATTCTTGAAGATACGAAATCAACACATTCTTGAAATGCCAAAGTTAAGCTCCATCAACCATCCAAAATCCGTTCGAGGCCCTCGAGACTTCAACCAAACATGACAACATGTCCCATAAAATTATTAAAACTTCTTCCAACCTTCGGAACGTTCAAATAAACATCATAACATCAAATTCGCATCGGATTCAAGCCTAAGAATCTCAAAATCTTCTAAATCGCTCTTTTGATCTAAACCCGACCAAACCACGTCCGAATGACCTGAAATTTTGCACACAAGTCATGAATCACATATCGAAGCTACAGCAACTTTCGGAATTCCATTCCGACTCTCGGATCAAAATCTCGCCTATCTACCGGAAATCGCCAAAATTCTAACTTCACCAATTCAAGCCTAATTCTACACGGAACCTCCAAAACTAATTACGATCACTCTCCTAAGTCATAAATCCTCTCCCGAAACTAACTAAATCATCGGAATTCCCATCCGAGCCTTCTAACTCATAAGTCAACATACAGTAGACTTTTACAACTTAAGCCTCCTTGAAAGAGACTAAGTGTCTCATTTCTTAACGATTTCACTCCGAATGCAACTTACTCAATTAAATTACCTAAAACACTGATAACAAGGCATAGTGATACAGATATTGGGGAAGACGGAGCAGTAACCCATGAGACGACTTAGCGGGTCGTCACAAGGACAAGGCTCCTTCTTTATAAGTCTAAAGACTACATTATTTTCAAAACCTTATATTAATTTTACAATGTTTTTTTGGTAGCCATTGCTCCCAACCAAAACCGTGTGTTTAACTTGTCTAATTTGGTGTGATTCAAAATTGAACTCGTTCTTTGATCGAACAATTCGCAACACAATCGTTATTTTGAGGGTCGTTCGTTTAGTGTAGGTTCTCCTTGATTTCATCAAGGATACCAGTGGATTAGTTCCTACTTGTTGTCTTGATAATTCATAGAGTGTCTTGCTTCTATCTTTTATTTTTTTGTTTCCGCGTTTAATGTTGCGTCAGTTGGTATCGGAGCAACTTTCGTTTATATTGCATCAGTTGGTAGCAGAGCAACTTTTGTTTAATATTGCATCAGTAATGATGCAGGTCAACCTGATCAAGCTAACTTCATGCCATCAATGTTGGATAAGACAAGAAAAGGCGTTGGTTAGCCTCTGAGAAGAGCCAAGCGTTCACACATCTTGTGTTGCGCGAAATAAGAAGTTGAAGATGTACATTTGTGTTTATGTTGTATTATTGTGTTGCTATTGAAGACATTGATTCTTACTTGGGGGTCCTGCGTGACCATTCTCACTTCTTAGCCAAATTGTGGCCTTTTTGTTAGTTATTTGTTTCCTGGTTGATTTACGACAACGCTAATTCTATATAAGCCTAAAAACTACATTATTTTGAGAACCTTACATTAATTTTATAGAGAGTTTTCGGCAGTCATTGCTCCCAACCAAAACCGTGTGTTTTACTTGTCCAATTTTGTGTGATTAAAAATTGAACTCGTTCCTTGTTTGATCGAACAATTTGCAACACAATAGTTTTTTTGAGGGTCGTTCGTTTAGTATAGGTACTCCTTGATTTCATGGTAAGTAGATTAGTTCCTACTTGTTGTCTTGATAATTTATAGAGTGTCTTGTTTTCATCTTTTGTTTTCTTGTTTCCGCGTTTAATGTTGCGTCAGTTGGTATCAGAGCAACTTTTGTTTCTATTGCATCAGAGCAACTTTCGTTTAATATTGCATCGGTAGTGATGCAGGTCAACCTGATCAAGCTACGTTCATGCCATCAATGTTTGATAAGACAAGAAAAGGTGTTGGTTAGCCGCTGAGAAGAGCCAAAAGTTCACACATCTTGTGTTGCGCGAAATAAGAAGTCGAAGATGTACATTTGTGTTTATGTTGTATTATTGTGTTGCTATTGAAGACATTGATTCTTACTTGGGGGTCCTGCGTGACCATTCTCTTTTCTTAGCCAAATTGTGGCCTTCTTGTTAATTATTTTTTTCCTAGTTGATTTAGGACAAGGCTCCTTCTTTATAAGTCCAAAGACTACATTATTTTCAGAACGTTACATTAATTTTACAAAGTTTTGTCGGTAGCCATTGCTCCCAACCAAAACCGTGTGTTTAACTTGTCTAATTTGTTGTGATTCAAAATTGAACTCGTTCCTTGATCGAACAATTCGCAACACAATCGTTATTTTGAGGGTCGTTCATTTAGTGTAGGTACTCCTAGATTTCATCAAGAAGGTAAGTACATTAGTTCCTACTTGTTGTCTTGATAATTCATATAGTGTCTTGCTTCTATCTTTTGTTTTCTTGTTTCCGCGTTTAATGTTACGTCAGTTGGTATCGGAGCAACTTTCGTTTATATTGCATCAGTTGGTAGCAGAGCAACTTTCGTTTAATATTGCATCGGTAATGATGCAGGTCAACCTGATCAAGCTACGTTCATGCCATCAATGTTGGATAAGACAAGAAAAGGCGTTGGTTAGCCTCTGAGAAGAGCCAAGCGTTCACACATCTTGTGTTGCGCGAAATAAGAAGTTGAAGATGCACATTTGTGTTTATGTTGTATTATTGTGTTGCTATTGAAGACATTGATTCTTACTTGGGGGTCCTGCGTGACCATTCTCTCTTCTTAGCCAAATTGTGGCCTTTTTGTTAGTTATTTGTTTCCTGGTTGATTTAGGACAAGGCTAATTCTATATAAGCCTAAAGACTACATTATTTTCAGAACCTTACATTAATTTTATAGAGAGTTTTCGGCAGCCATTGCTCCCAACCAAAACCATGTGTTTTACTTGTCCAATTTTGGTGTGATTAAAAATTGAACTCATTCCTTGTTTGGTCGAACAATTTGCAACGCAATCGTTATTTTGAGGGTCGTTCGTTTAGTATAGGTAGTCCTTGATTTCATCAATATGGTAAGTATATTAGTTTCGACTTGTTGTCTTGATAATTCATAGAGTGTCTTGTTTCCATCTTTTGTTTTCTTGTTTCCGCGTTTAATATTGCATTCGTTGGTATTAGAGCAACTTTTGGTTGGTAGCAGAGCAACTTTCGTTTAATATTGCATCTGTAATGATGCAGGTCAACCTTATCAAGCTACTTCATGCCATCAATGTTGGATAAGACAAGAAAAGGCGTTGGTTTGCCTCTGAGAAGAGCCAAGCTTTCACAAATCTTGTGTTGCGCGAAATAAGAAGTTGAAGGTGTACATTTGTGTTTATGTTGTATTATTGTGTTGCTATTGAAGACATTGATTCTTACTTGGGGGTCCTGCGTGACCATTCTCACTTCTTAGCCAAATTGTGGCCTTTTTGTTAGTTATTTGTTTCCTGGTTGATTTAGGACAAGGCTAATTCTATATAAGCATAAAGACTACATTATTTTCAGAACCTTACATTAATTTTATAGAGAGTTTTCGGCAGCCATTGCTCCCGACAAAAACTGTGTGTTTTACTTGTCCAATTTTGGTGTGATTAAAAATTGAACTCATTCCTTGTTTGATCGAACAATTTGCAACGCAATCGTTATTTTGAGGGTCGTTCGTTTAGTATAGGTAGTCCTTGATTTCATCAATATGGTAAGTATATTAGTTCCGACTTGTTGTCTTGATAATTCATAGAGTGTCTTGTTTCCATCTTTTGTTTTCTTGTTTCCGCGTTTAATATTGCATTAGTTGGTATTAGAGCAACTTTTGGTTGGTAGCAGAGCGACTTTCGTTTAATATTGCATCGGTAATGATGCAGGTCAACCTTATCAAGCTACGTTCATGCCATCAATGTTGGATAAGACAAAAAAAGGCGTTGGTTAGCCTCTGAGAAGAGCCAAGCGTTCACACATCTTGTGTTGCGCGAAATAAGAAGTTGAAGATGCACATT
>MCJB01050124.1:6044-33902 GCA_002018475.1 Nicotiana obtusifolia
GGGGGTTTATGGATTTAAATCCCACTTGTTCTTATTATCACATGCCAGATACTTAGCGCTGTGTCGATTATGATTTTGCTGTATCTACGCAGCTGAAAAAGCCTACCCATCCTACCCGTGGCATTCCCGCGACAATCAACTGCCTAGCAACTCTGTTGAAGGAGCCAGTGATTCGATCTTCATTTGTTCGAGCCGATGGAGTGAAGTTGCTTGTTCCTTTAATTTCACCAGCATCAACACAGCAGTCCATCCAGGTTCTTTAATGCCACATATTGCATTAACTTCATAAATTCTATTCATGTCGTACTAGTAAGTAGCAGTGCTTGAGACGGTTCTGTATCCCATTCAATGTATCATGCAACTCCGGAAGCTAGATGATAAAAGAATAATTGTTTTTTTCTCTTCCTGATTTTATTTTCTTCCTTAAAACAGCTTCTCTATGAGACATGTCTATGTGTCTGGCTATTGTCTTACTATGAACCTGCAATAGAGTACTTAGCTACTTCAAGGGCCCTCCCTCGATTGATAGAAGTTGTTAAAGGTTCAACAAAGGAGAAGGTGAGCTACTTTTGTTGCTTTATCCATAATAACAATTTCTACTCCCTATTTTTATTTCTTAAATTTGATGTTTTGCTTTCTACATTGGTTTTCCTTGGCTCATCTCCGTTCATGGCCTGCGGTGTTTCTATAACTATAGGTCGTACGGGTTGTCATCTTGACTCTTCGGAATTTGCTTTCCAAAGGATCATTTAGTATTCTGATGGTAGACTTGGGAGTGCTGCAGATTGTTCAGAGCTTGAAAGCGCAGGCTTGGAGTGATGAGGTGATGAACCGTAGAGTATATCTTAATTTATCTCTACATCATTTGCAAACAGAAAGCAGTTCCATCAAAAAATGAATTAAGACAAATGAATGCCTCACACTTGGTACATAGAGAAACAGTCGTTAAATATCATATATCTGTTTCATTTATCTGCAAATTTATTGCAGTCTTCAATCATCGTTACATGAAGCTATATTATAGCTACTTGGTCCATTCATATCAGTGATTCGTTGTATTTCGACAGTTTAACATGTTACTGTATCGTTGAAGAATGAAATATTCTTAACTTCAGAATCATAAAGTTAATTACCATATCTGTAGGATCTTTTGGACGCTCTGAATCAACTAGAAGAAGGATTGAAGGATAACATCAAAAAGCTGAGTTCGTTTGATAAGTACAAGCAAGAAGTCCTTCTAGGCCATCTTGATTGGTCTCCGATGCACAAAGATCCTATATTCTGGCGTGAAAACATAAGTAGTTTTGAGGAGAATGATTTCCAGGTAATACTTTGTGAATTGCAGAAATTCCCAAGCTTACATGGCTTTAAAAGGCTGTAAAGTACATTTTGCATATCAGCGTAAAATACAACAATATCTTGGTGCAATATTAACAAATGCTTTTCATCTGAAGAACCAGACGTTTCTGCTGGATTCTGTTGGTGTTCGATCTTTTGCTTGCCTTTACCAAGTTTATGTGCTACTCAAATCAAAAAGCTATTTTTAAAAATTCATGTCTAAGTAGTAACTTCTATCAGAAGAGATAAGCAGGTCGCTATAGAAGTGGTCATTATCGTAACATAATGTTGTTTTTACTTTAGAGAGCGAATCTTTGAATCTGTAGAACAAAGTTGTTTCTAATACTAAATAAGGGGTTGTCTGGTTCAGTTCTAGATATCCCATAGGATTATCTATCCCACCTCCTATATGGGATTGCTAATACCACTATTTTGGTATAGAATGTATTAGCTAATACCCACAACCAAACATGGGATAACTGTAATCTCAAATTTTATACCGAGATTAGTATCCTTGTCCTGTTAACCAAATGACCCCTAAGATCTATATCGTCCTTGAAGGCTTTGATCTAGTGATAAGAATGCAGCGCGTGATGTGTGGGTTAGATGCACGTCACAAGTTCAAATTTTCCTTACGTGAAGGGTAGAGGAGTGTGTCCATTATCCACCGAGTTTCGAATCAAACACCTGATTGGGTCTCGGGGATTTCTCGGTTTATCATAAAAAAATTTTGAGACTGATATCTTTTTTGTGTTGTGTTTGCAGATCCTGAGGGTGCTCATTACAATTTTGGACACATCAAGTGATCCAAGGACACTTGCTGTTGCTTGCTATGATCTATCGCAGTTCATTCAGTGCCATTCTGCTGGGCGAATCATAGTGAATGACCTTAAAGCTAAGGAGCGCGTAATGAAGCTGTTGAACCACGAGAATGCAGAGGTCACGAAAAACGCCTTGCTCTGTATCCAAAGGCTTTTCCTAGGTGCCAAGTATGCTAGCTTTTTGCAGGTTTAATTCTCGTCGAATGGTTTGATTGTTCAGACGATGAAAACGAGGACATATCTTGTTATTTCTTTGGAACAAAAGGAGTTTGGTCGTGTTCGTGTTAATTTTATTTGTTGTATCAGTATCCGAGTATTGTATCTAAGGCGTCCTCCGGGTGAGATTCTCATTCCAAATAATGTTTACGAGTTAATTTTATTTCTCCCTCCAATAAAAGAGAGTTTGTATCGACTTGTTTATTGAACAAGGGAATTGTTTTGTGATATATACTCTCTGGAAATTGTCCATCAAACAACTTATTAATATGATTTTTTTGCAGAATGAGTGTATTACTTATCAGGTTTATAATGTAGTGATATGAGGGATTAGGAGTTTTTTGCACAATATGTGGGTTCAAAACTTCAAATCTCACTTTGTCGATCTAGATTCACTTCATGATGTTTTTGTACATATGATTGTCTGTCGATGTTATAAGATAGACAATCATTACATCATCATAAGTCTAACTCATCACAATTATTTAGGTATATTTGGCTGTCAATTTTCGATGACCAAGAATACACATCATTCATATTGGGAGGTAAGGTCTATGCCCTCCTCCCTCTTTGTAATTATGTTATATATATGAAAATTAACACTAGGCACACTGCCTCGTAAAATTTTTTTTAAAAAAATTACACTTTTTTTGTTCTCTTTTTCCTTTCTTGATCCTCTATGTTATAGGGGAAAAAAGCTTTATTTTCATGGAATTGTTTCATCTAAAAAATCCTTATTTCTATATAATCAACTTGTCCGTTCACACACAATTATAATTAAAGAAATGTCATTTACATTTTTTAACAATATCTCTAGAATTGCAAAATATTGGTCTTAAAAATCATCCCATAAAAAATTTGAACTTTCTAAATTCTGCGTCTTAAATCAAATACACAAACATTTTTTCCCCTACGTATTTGGATTTAATATTAAAGAATTTATTTTCCTTGGAATATTCAAATATGATATGAGTGTTAAAGTTGGAATCTCATTGCCAGACAAAAATATTGATTATTATGAAATTTAATGACAAAGTTTCCTTATACAAAAAGGCATGCAAATAATAAAAATAGATAAGAACCAACATAAAAGTTACTATAGAGAAAAGAAAAAAAAGGATTAATTCCTTCAAAAAATATAAATATAAATAAAAAGGATTTTATTACTACTTATTAGGATAAAGCAGGCACCAGGTCAACGTGCCTGTTTGGCACCTCAAGGGTATTCAGGTAATTTCGCGTGAAAGAGAGCAATGTGATTCGGTAAAAAGACATATTACTGTAGCTGCCATATGTATATATTTAACTGACTTGACTAAATTGCCCCTTGCTTATCTCAATATGCTTCACCATAATTATCCAAGTTGGCTGTTTGTTTATCATTTTGCAAGAGCAAGAATACAACTGATAGCCATGTGTGTGTTGTACAACTTTTTAAATATCATGGGCCCATTAGACATCCACGTGGCTAATATTTTTTTTATTTTCCACCCGATGTCTGGTATCCATATTGGAGTCCGACTAAATCTGAATTCGTACCGGGAAATCTCACATTAAGAGGTAAAACGCTCCCTAACAAATGCGACTCCGTATTCAAGGACTCAAATCCGAGACATCTGATTAAGGATGAAGAAGACTTACCACTCCACTACAATCGTCGTTGGTGTGGCTAATGTTACTTCAATGTTTATTGGGTGTGTACTAAATCATTTGACTAGAGATATTGTTTGATTTAATTTAAGTACAGTAGATATAAATTAAAGATTGGAAACTACATACAAATACTTAACATGATTACATGAAATTTTTATCTAAAGATTATACATAAAAATATTTGAAAACAATTTTGTCATTAGTAGGCAATTTGGAAGTTTTTATGTAATTAACTTCTTAAATAGTCTTTATTTCAATTACTTGCATTGCTTTTTTGAGATTTTTATTTATAATTTTTCTTTAAGACTTTTCATTAGAAACTTGATCATATGCAAAGAATTGTGAATTTCTGCGTTTAAAATCAGTTTTTATCTCTATTTAATTTTATATGTCTTTCAATGAAAGATCTTAAGATAATTAGAAGAATTTTTTTAGTATGGACTGTAAATAAATTGTATCGTACTTGAAATATTTACTATATCCTAATAATATTTCATCTAAAGCAAAACGATGTATATCGAAATACATGGGGGAAAATGAACAAAAACCAATACAAATAATGAAATGTGCTTCAACAAATGATTGAATTGTAGCACCAGAAAAATAAGTTGGATAATGAACTTTTTAAAAATAGATAAAATATGAATAAAATTTATATTATCCGTTTAAAAGATGAAAAATTAATGAATAACTAATGGGTTTAACTTTTATAATTGTAAAGACTCAAACCGAGGGTTATTCAAGTTTAGAAAACTAAAGATTCTCCCAAGAGTGAGCATATTCAAGAAGTCATAGATAATATGGATATCTATATTATCCACCAGTTAACTCATTTTCTATCCCCATTGGATCGGATATTTTATTCATTTTGCATTATCCATTTTCGACACTCGTCCATATCTGACATGACCCACTCATTTACCACTCCTACATAGTAGTATCCAATAAGGTAAGGTCTAAAAATCATAAAACTAAGTTTTCACACAGAAAGATTTCTTAGCTCAATTGTTAAACGGTATAATAAATAGAGTAACAAAACACTTTATATCAATTATCTTATAAATGATTTTAAGTGATTTCGAAATAATTATTGATAAGATAAACTCTAACATAAGAGTATCTTCTAATAATGAAATTAAAATTGCACTCCAACATTTAGCAGAGAACCAAAAATATACATATAAAAGCGAATTAATCAAATATTTAATATTTAAAAAATAGAATAATGGATTGTTATAAGCAGCTCATAAAGGCATAAGTCTATTATCATATATAATCAACATAAATTTGCTACAAAAAAGAAAAAGCATTAATACGTTCAAAAACCAATAATAATAATATTTTATTTCATAGATAAGCCGAATCAACATTCCTACAAACGAAAAATACTTGAAAATTATTACTAGAAACTAAAATAACTACCCTAGAACAATTATTTATTTTTTATCAAATAACCAAAGACAAATCCTAAAAATAATAACCTAAAGAAAAATATGTGACCAATAAGATATTGATCCAACACATTTTCTTCTATCTTAATTAATTCTTCTCTCCTTTATTTTCTTTAGGTGGAGATGGAACAGGTGAATGCATGAATGGCCATGGATGACGCTGAAACCATGGATGAGGAAACTTATAACCACCAGCAGGCATAGGTGGATGCGGGAATGGCCATGCATGATGAAAACCGCCAGCTGGCATTGGCGGATGAACAAACGGCCATGGATGTGGATGATGAAACCATGGAAAATGTGGATGGAACCACGGATGGAACCAATCTAAGTCTGTATCTTGTGACGACGATGAATCAGATTTTTGCGTAGTTTCTACTTTCTCGATTGCAATACATAGGTTGAGAAGTAGAAAAATGCAAATGAGAAAAGTGAGAAAACTTTTCTTAGCCATGTTTAATAATAACAAAGAAATTTAGGGTTTGTACGAATTGTGAAAGTAGTTATGGTGGGGTTTATATAGGGTTGTAAAGGAAGAGATTCATATGTATTAGGAGAATTATTAACTAATCGGATAATTAATTCTTTGATTTATGTCAATCATTTCATAATTGATTCTTCATCAAACACTTTATAATGTGAAAACAAGATAAATAAATTTAATAAAATGAGGATTTGTTTGGAATCAACTTTTACTATCTACTAATTTCTACTAATAATCGATTATCCATTTATATGAATGTAAATATATAGTTTATTTTGATTCGATAGCTTATTTGGTTTTGCTTAATTTAATCCTTTGCTAAGTTAAATAAATTATATACTTCAAGTCTTCAACTAATACACACGTGCTTTTAACTAAAGATTTTAATCAGAAACTCGATATCGTAATTATCACTTCGTTTAAAAGTTCGAGTCCCCGAACGAAAGTGAGACCAACCTTATTATGATTAGCGAAGTCCTTTTTAACTCCGTCGAATGGTTTCACTCCTCTTTTTTTCTTCTGTCAGTTCCTTGTCAGTCAGTCGACTCCCCTCTCTTAAAAAATTATCGAACTTCATGGTTATTCATCCATGCATGGATAATCTCTATATATTATTTGATGTCATTATCCTAAAGTTTAAATTCCATAATGTTTAAATCATGGACATCCATAAGGATATGGAACCTTTTAATTTTATCACAAATCTAAATTTTCTGATTTATGTGAATCGTAAGTGAAGTTTAGTAATAACATAATTCTTAAACCAAATAAAATTTTGTCAATCATAAGTTACGTTTATGATTTCCGCATCATTGGATCAAGCATTTTTGTAAAATTCCAAAATTAAAGAGTTTTATTTCAACTGAAAAAGAGAGAAGTACCCAATTTTAACAGGCCAAAGACCATTAAAAGAAAATGGATAATTCATGTTAAAAGGAACACTAAAATAATTATGTTGAATCACAAATATTTCTCTTACAACTTTTGCAGAAACAACAATATATATATATATATATATATATATATATATATATACACACACACACACACACTAGTTTTTATGAACGTGCTTATCGATTGTATTTAAATATTCAGTTAATTAAAATCTCGCGTTGGACATTCGAGCGGATGAATAACTAAATTTATGAAAATATAATTTATATAAATATAACAGGGAATGTGGATAACAACAATCTTCAATTATTATAAAAATATTATTAACATAATACTAAATTCAAAATGGCTTGATATTTTTTTAACCTGCAAATATTATTAATTTGGTTAAGTTAGATATTTATATGCACTTATAATTTTGGAAATAAGTATGTGATTCATATCTTAATACTTCTTTGTATTTTTTTGTTATGTTTTATGACGCTTCGTTGTCTCGTAATAAATAAATGCTTCTCTTACAGCTTGTTTGGATGATTGTTACATACAAAGGCGGATCTAAAATTTTAAAATCATGGGTGTACCATTGGCTTTAACGTGAATTTGGTGCTTCTAAATAGTGCCAATTTCTTTTTTTTTTTTTGGTCAATAATGTCAACTGATGTGAGAATATATAGTATTTTATGACTTATTATCAATTTTAAATATTATTTAAAGAGATAACAAATATATTTCTTAAACCATTCAGTTCTTACCATCAAAGTTTAAAACAAAGAGGAAAAATAAAATTCTAATGCAATATAATATCGTAAAATTTAAAACTTGTGCAAATGTGCAATAAGAAGCACACAAAAAAATCAAAATATCTTAACATATAACTACTTCTTTATATGTGAATTACTTAAAAAAATAAACTATATGTTTATAATAAAAAATTTAGACGAAAGTTCAATAATTTGGTTGTATTAAAAATGTTTAAACAAATCATTGTATCGTTGTTACCTATTGTATTGTATCATATTGTTACTTTAAATACAATATTTATTTTGATTGTTACTAAAATTTTATTGTATCGTATCATTAAATCCGTCGTCACGTAAAGACGAAAAGTGCCATTTTATGTAATGGCCGATTTGGTGTGGTCGGGTCGTTACCTTATCTTTTTCTCTTATCTTGCGCTTTATTATTATTAAATAATCCTTTATCTTACCTTTTTATATAATAATTTTACTCCGCACCCTAATTTTTCTTTATAATACTGCAAGTTTATTCTTAGTATTACTGGTACGTGACATCACGAAACAACGATAAACAATACAATTTATTCAAATATTATATTCATCAAACAATACAGTACAATATAATACAATACAATACGATACATTATGTAACGACGTGTAACAACCATCCAAACAAGTTGTTAAGAAACTATGCTAACAATTCAAAATTCTTTGAGGTAAAAGCAATTATAAACTAAAAATCAAAAAGTGTAAAGAGAAAATTACTTGAGAGATAGCAATTGGGATTGACTGCAGGACCAAAAAAGTCCAAGGGGATTCTATCCTAGACCTTTGGAGGAAATAAAACAAGCATCCAGCCAATGCACCTCTTAAGCTTTATGAAGCACGGGTTCCCAAACAAATATTAGATCATTTCTGTGAATTATGTACATCGAAAACCTGATTTGCCGGGAAGATCATGAGTTCACGTGAATCCCAAATTATAAAATAGATTCGTTCCTGATTACATATCGTTTCATAATATATCATTTTGTATTGTATTGTACCGTATCGTTTGATGAATATAATATTTGGATAAAGTGTATTGTTTGCTATTGTTTTATGATATTATGCACCAGCAACATGATAAAAAAAATTATGATACAGTATAAAGTTATTATATAAAAAGATAAGGTTAATAATAATGAAGGGTGAGATGAGAAAAAGAGATAAGGTACTGACGCGATCACACCATATCGGTCATTAAATAATGTGGCACATTTCGTCGGTTATGTAATGACGAATTTAACGACATGATACAATAAAATTTAAATAACAATCAAAATAAATATTATATTTAAAATAATAATATGATACTATACAATAAATAACAGTCATTCAAATAAGCTGTTAGTTGTAAGGATAGTGTACAGGATATTAGCCTTTGAGGAAAAAAAGTTTTGACTTCAAAATTTTAAGTTTTAATTATTGGTTACTTAACAAAAGAAAATGAGTCGTGACAAAAAGAAAATTTTGCTATGAAACTTTTGGAATTTCTATTTTTGGTTACTTAAGTAAACGGAATGATTCCCAACATGAAATTTTTGGAGTCTCTGGAAATTGATTGTTATTCTTATTTAAAGAATTTTTTTTTAATTAAATAGTAACAGATGTGGTAAAATCTAATAGGTATATTTCGTCTCCGAGTTATTATTATTTAAAAAGTAATATATTTAATTGAAAATTAAATCCAATAATATTGATCTCGAATAAATTATGTTGATCGGACACAAGAGGGCATAATTGTTTGGCATCTAAATCCGCCGCATCAAAATATTAATTGCACAAAAATCGTGATAAAAAAATAGTGAAAGATAAAAATAAAAATTTAATTAGAATGTAAATTAAAAATGCTAACATGAAATACTTTGGATTGATACCATAGCAATATTTTAAATATCTTCAACAATTATGCCCCTCTTAACGACATCAATTTTAATTTCTTATAAATTTTGACCAAAAAGTGAATTCCTTATTTTTACATAATATTAGTTTTTTAATTTAATATCCAAAGAAAGAATTATCTAAAATATTATTTTACCAAAATGTAGCACAAAAGTATTCAAATTGTCATCAATATATATATTTCTGGAGATTGACTCGATATACTCTTTAACGTCACAACCTATCAAGAATCTTAATGCATCAAAAAAAGCTATATTGCTATGTCATTTAAGATCAAGCCTAAAATTTTACTATCAGAGTATGTATTAATTTGCATTAAATAAGTTGGTGTATAATTAGTTAGTTGAGATAAATATATAATAACTTAACTAATTCTAACTTACTTTTCATACATAACTATAACTCCGAAACAAAAAGGAAAATAACAATATTACTATTATACCCAATAATAGAATTATATATTAAGGTTATTTTCGTCTTCCAATATTTTATTCATATATATATATATATATATATATAAAGTCCAAATACTCAAAGTGCCAATATTAAGGAAAAGGACTAAGTACAAAGAATGAAATCAAGATTATATAGCTTTATAATTATTAATCAATTATATGTGCGTCAATCTCGAATAAGATAAATCATATTTCATTTTAATACTAATAATAATGTCTTTGATAGCAAATTAAGGGTTATCGAATTGACAAACAATAGAAAAGAAATATTATCCTTAAGTTCCAGAAACATGTTAATACATGTATCAACGTTTGGACATAGATTTAGTTGAAATTTAAAAAAAATAAATTTTTGAAGTTGTGTTGAAAAATAATTTTTGAAAGTTGAGGTTGTGTTTGGACATACATTTTATTTTAAAAAAAACGCTTGAAGTTTCGTGAGTGGAATAAAAAATTTTACTGAAAACCTGCCATAAACCAAATTTTGGGAACTCGAAAATAAATTTTAATTTTTTTCAAAAACTGATTATACTCCATGAACAAATAATATTTTCAAAAAAAAAATTAAAGAAGAATTACCAAAATCTATGACCAAACGGGAGCCTCAATAGCTCTGAGTTTAATTTGAAATGCACAAAAATATCCTTTTTCATGTATTAGATAATACAACAGTTTCCTAGTTTCTAGAGGTCTAACCAAAACTAGAAAAGTTACAATTCCCTCCAAAATTTGTACAACAACAACTATGCCTCAGTTTTAAACAAATTGAAATCGACTATATGAATTTTTATCGATCATTTTCCCCAAGATATGATATGATTTTCAGCTCCAAAGCAGAGATGCATGCCACACCTTTCAGTACTTGTCCTTCTACTTTCTGAGTATTGCATGCACGTAGCGTAGTCAAGATTTTTATTGTTTGAAGTTAAACTTGCGTACTATCCAATAGAGTATGCAACAATGTTACTGCAAATTTTCTAACGGCTTGTTCAGATGGTTGTTATGTATCGTTTCATAATCGTATCGTATTGTATTGTATTGTACCGTATCATTTTGATGTATATAATATTTGAATAGATTGTATTATTTGTTGTCATTTCATGAGGTCATGCACCGACAATATGAAGAATAAGCTTGCAAGATTATAAAGAAAAAGTAAGGTACGAGATAATATTATTATATAAAAAGATAGGGTAAAGGATAAATAGGATTATTTAAAAATAAAAAAGGGCAAGATAAGAGGAAAAAATAAGGTAATGGCGCGACCACACCAAATCGGTCGTTCCATAAAGTGGCACTTTTGATCGTTACACAACGACGAATTTAACAATACGATACAATATAATTAAGTAACAATCAGAACAAAAATTATACTTAAAGTAACAATACGATACAATACAACACGTAACAACCATCCAAGCAATTTGCAAGTGGGGAAAAGGGTGATTTCATTCTTTAAGTTTTGAGGCTTTTTGTTTTGAATTTGTTTGAGATTTTATCACATGTAGGCTATACACAGGTTTGATTTATAGGAAATTTAGTGGAAATGATGATAGAATATGAAATAAGAAAAGGTAGTATTCGTGAGTTGCGATAAATTGAAATCTAAGATTACTGCATGTAAATCGTATTAAAAGATTGTGATTTATAAATCGCATCAACCGAATTCGACTATAAAAATGTTCGATTTTTTTGATTTCAATCATAACTGACAAACAGAATTCTTATTACACATCTAATTCATTTGGAGTAGATAACTGTCATGTATAGTTTGCCCATGAAGTAGAGTTATTATAAAAATAATAGGACAAAAGGTAAAATATAATTATTAGATAATAAATAAGGATAAAATAGAAGTAAAATAAGGTAACGATGGGATCACACCAAAAGGATCGTTATATAAAATGAAATATTTTATCTTACATAACGACAAATTCAACAATATGATACAATGAATTTAAATAATAATTAAAATAAATATTTATATTTAAAGGAACGATACGATACAATATAATATGTTGTAATTAACAAATATGTAAACAGAAGCTTCTTTGACGGGTGTTATTTCAAATTCTTTTGCCAGATTTATTCCCTATTTCTATTTAAATCAATATTATTAATCACAACAAGTATTTTGATTACGATATGAAAAGATTTCGTATTATCTTACTCCATAGTATGTTCGTGTGCTTTTTATTCCTTCCCGTAGTTCCTAACTAATTATATCATCTATTTGTTGATTTCCTGTTAATTCAAATAAAGAAGAATTTAATTAATGAAATAATTAAATTCTAAAGTTATTATAATAATAAAAGGATTGACGTGGAAGGGTTCAAATAAGGAAAGGACACAAGTTGAAATCTTCAACAAATTTTAAGGTCCTAAATTTTAGAACTTTCTACCTAACGACTCAATTTCTCTTATGCGCCGTGATGGCGCCCAATGTTATCGCTAGAGAAGCCAATAATGAATTAAACAGGTTACTCCTCTTTTCAATAAGTTTTCAAGTAATTAGATTCTATTTAATAAGAAATTAAGTAGTAGAAAATTTAATAAATGAAGCGGAGGCAACTGAGTGCAAACATAGTGATATAAGGACTCCAAGAAATCATAAAGTCGACAAGTGTGTGTGCCAAGACCTGGTGTCAGAAGTATATGAGCGACTAGTAGAATATACAAAACTCTAACTACTGTCCGAAATAAAGTAGACATGATATAAATACAAAGAGAGACTCTAGGGGCTGCAGAACGGCTCAGGAAGTAGCTCACCACTAGGCCTCAGGATATCTGGGATGCGCGCCAGTAGGATCGCTAGATGCACCTGCCTCAGATCCTGCACGGTTAGTGCAAAAGTGTAGTGTGAGTACATAAATAACATGTCCTCAGTAAGTATCAAGTCTAACCTTGAAGAAGTAGTGACGAGGGATCATGTCACGACCCAAAATCTCACATATCGTGATGGCTCCTATCTTAATACTAGGCAAACCGACAACCTCAATAAACCACAATTTTCTTTTGTTTGAAACATAATATTTGAATTCAATAGAAAATCTCACAAATACAGATATAAATACACTTTCAAAATTCGGTGACACTGAGTACATGAGCATCTAAATGATAATAAAGTCTGACTGATAAAAACACTACCTGAGAATATAGAACAGTTCAATAACTGAAAGGAAAAAGAGTCAAGGTCTGCGGACGCCAAGCAGCTATCTTGATAGTCTCTAATAGATGAACTCTGAAAGCTAGCAGTCGCCGTATCCGGAAGTACCTGTATCTGCACACGAGGTGCAGGATGTAGTTTGAGTATAACTAACTCAATAAGTAAAAAGACTAACCTTTGGGCTGAAAGTAGTGACGAGCTCAACAGGTACAGTCAAATATAAAAATAACAGTATAGAAATATAGGCATGCTTTCAAGTCAGTTAAACTCAATACAAGAAAAATAGATCAATTCTGAATGACATGAGGAATATGACATCTCTATATCTACATGCCAATGTACGTGTTGTATGTGATGCACCTCAGTGGAAAACCTCATGTACTCACAAATCTCAAAATACTCATCACTCAGTACTGTATATGGCCAATCCAGCCCAGGAAAGATCTGTCCCATATATATGTACATACATTAATTGACAGTTAGTCACTCAATACTGCATAAGGCCAATCCATCCCAAGAATATAAATGCTTCAGGCAAGATCCATGCGCAGGGAAGATCTATCCCTAAGATAAATACATAAATAAGTCAACTCCATACCCTGGGAAGTCCATCCCAAATATAAACATCAACCGCGCTCACTAGGGGGTGTGCAGACTCCAGAGGGGCTCTTTTAGCCCAACCGCTATATAAAGCCGATATGGCCTACTGCGGCGTGCAGCCATGATCCATATATATATATGGCACGCTGCGGCGCACAGCTCCATTCCATAAATATCCTCACAATGGATGAACATGACTGAGTATGAAATATACATTTTTAAAATAATTAATTCAACAGTAACACGACCTCTAGGTCCTAAAATATCGGCACGTAACCTGAACATGATCTTTAATACGAGCCTTAGCTCAATTTCTCAAACACTTGGAGGATATGCAGATAATAACATAATTCTTTATTTTACAACTCCATAGAATTTATTTATGTCACAATTTCTGTGGTGCACACCCACAAGCCCGTCACCTAGCATGTGTATCACCTTCATACAATTCACATAACACGTAATTCAGGAATTTATACCCTCAGAACCAAGTTTAGAAGTGTTATTTAACTCAAAAAATATAATTCTTTATTCCAATATGCCTTTGCCTCGCGAATCGGCCTCTGAACGCCTCTAATCTAGTCCCAATTAATTCGATACAGTCAACACAAATTATAGGAATCAATTCAATATGAAAATACTAATTTTTTCAATAAAATCCGAAATTCAACTCAAAATCGTCAGTGGGGTCCATGTCTCGGAACCCAACAAAAGTTACAAGATATGAACACCCATTCAACCACGAGTCCAACCGTACCAAATTTCGACATCAACTCGACCTTCAAATCTTCAAATCTTATTTTCAAATCCCTAGGCCCAAATCCTCGAATTATACCTCAAAAATACGTAATCTAGTCGGAATAATCGATGATAATTTAATATTATTGACCAACAATTATCACAAGTGACTTACCTCAAGTTGTCCCGTAAATTCTCTCTGAAAAATCGCCCCTAATCGTGTGTTTGAACTCCAAAATGACAAAAATGTCGGACTTTTCTATTTTTGTAGTGTGTCAGAGGTTCCGCTTCTGCAGTTATTTTAACCGCGTCTGCCGGTTCTGCTTTTGCGGTGCAGCTACCGCTTCTACGACTGCCTTCGCTTTTGAGGACAAGAGTCCGGTTATGCGAAGAAGCGTTCGCTTCTGCAGTCTAGTCCCTCCTCAGCCTAGGCCGCATCTACGACCATTTTATCGCTTTTGTGGTCGCGCTCCTGCGAGGCTTCATCCGTTTCTGCGATGCCGGGCTCGCTTTTGCGAGCTCGCACCTGCGAGCAAAAATTGTGCAGGTACGATTGCATCAGATGGCAGAAAGTTTCCAGATTTTTTCTAAGTCCGATTTCGATCCATTAACCATCTGAAACTCACCCGAGGCCCCGGGGACCTCAACCAATTATACCAATAAGCCCCAAAATATCATACGAACTTAGTCGAAGCCTCAGCTCACATCAAACAACACTAAAAATACGAATCATACTCCAATTCAAGTTTAATGAAACTAAGAAATTCCAACATCTATATTCGATGCCGATACCTATCAAATCAAGTCCGATTACCTCAAATTTTGCACACAAGTCATAAATGACATAACAGACCTATTTCAATTTTCAGAATCGAATTCCTACCCCGATATCAAAAATTCAACTCCCTGGTCAAACTTCCAACTTAAATTTTCTATTTTTACCATTTCAAGCCTAATTTAACTGCGGTCTTCCAAATAATTTTCCGTACACACTCCTAAGTCCAAAATCACCATACGGATCTATTGGAATCATCAAAATTCTATTTCGGGGTCGTTTACATATAAGTCAATATCCGGTCGACTATTTTAATTTAAGCTTTAAATTTTGAAATTAAGTGTTCCAATTTATTCTAAAACCTCCTCGACAAGTCACATAACAACTGTAAAGCACAAAATGAGAAGTAAATGGAGGAACGGAGCTGTAATACTCAAAACGACCAGCCGGATCGTTACAGGTTGACATCGATACTTACTATGGGCTACTAATAAAGAAATACTGAATTCTAAATGAGCACGAGTTATGTATATAATACAGTAACTCAATACAAGTAGAAAGTAATTAATCCTTTCACACATGGTAAGTTCCAAATAATTTCCATCTTATATAATTTTGCCTCTCAAGCTAGGAAGGATGTCAATATGTGATTACACCTCGAGTAGTATCACGCACGACTATGCCAAGGTCGTACGGCCCGATCCATAATAATGTGTACACTGCCGAGGGTCGAGTGGCATGAACCATATATGTATCCATTTGCTGTCGAGGCATTCGGCCCGCTCCACAAGAAGAGATGATACTTTACAAGCATTTTACTTAAATGTTATTAAAGGTTAATACACAATGTAATAAAAATGCCATTAACAGTCTTTCACAATTTCTCGAATAAGTTCTAATATAAATTTAGGCACTTTAATTAACAAGTAGGGTGCAAGCATTCCAAATAATTCATGATTTGGGTCCTAAGACAACCCGGACATAAGTATAATTAGTAGCTACGCACGGACTCTCGTCACCTTGTACGTATGTAGCCCCCACAATTAGAAGCTTACATTAATTTAAATTACCTATGGGGTAAATTCCCTCTTACAAGATTAGACAAGAGACTTACCTCATCTCAAGGCTCACTTTCTGGTCAGAATTTCGCTCTAAAGCCTCAACTCGATGCTGAACAATCCAAAACTAGCCAAGTGTTATATAAATTAATCAATACATGTTCCAAAAGTTCATAATTTAACTATTAGAGTAATTATCCAATCCAAATTGAAAGATTCCTAAAATTCATCCCCAAACCCACTTGTCCGGGGATTGGAAATTTTCGGAGAAAATTATTACCCATAACCTCACAAACTCAAATATATACATTTCACTCAATTCCCTAGCCATTTTCGTGGTTAAATCCCATTTTTATCAAAACCTAGATTTTTCATCTTAACCCATGATTTTCACGATTTTTACATGTTAAAATCTACCCATAATCTATGTATTTAACTTACATTATATAAGGATTACTTACCTCAAAGTGCTAGGTGAAAACCCCTCTCCAAGAGTTTCAAAATCGCCCAAGTGATGAAAGAAAAATGAACCAAAATAGCCTAAGTCCAGCATTAAATAAACCATTTTGCATCCATCAATTTTCGCACCTGCGGCTCCTTGGACGCATCTGCAGAAAGGGCCTCGCAAATGCGGTCCTTCCCTCAGCTGGCTCCCTCGCTTTTGTGACTAGCGGCTCACTTCTGCAAGACCGCTTCTGCGTTGAGCTCGTTGCACCTGCGCCTCCCCCTGCTTTTGCGATTGTTTGCTTCGCACCTGCGTTTCCGCAGGTGCGGGCCTCCTCTCCGCTTCTGCGGTTCCTGGGCAGCCTTTGCTGGGTCGCTTCTGTGGTTACTGGCTCGCTTCTGCGAGCTCGCACCTGCGCGGGCCTTCCGCAGGTGCGATTACACCAGAAGCTGGATGTTTCAGCCATTTCTTCTAAGTCCAAACTTGATCTGTGCCTCGTTCGATTAACCTGGGCCCCGGCCAAACATACCAACAAGTTTAAAATCATAAAATGGACTCGCTTGTGCCCTCGGAATGCATAAAACAACATCAAAACTAAGAATCACACCCCAAACCAAATTGAATCAACTTATGAACTTCAAGTTCGTCCAACTTACTTCGTGTGCCGAAACATACTTAAACTACTCGAAATGTCACCAAATTTTGCGTGCAAGTCTTAAATCACCATGCGGAACTATTCCAGACTCGGAATTCCAAACGGTCCTCGATAACACCCAAACCTACTCTGAACCAAATTTAAAGAACTTTAAAACCTTCAAGGTGCCAACTATCACTCTTAAGCGCCGAAACCTCCCGACTTATCCAAAATCCGACCCGAACGTACGACGAAGTCCAAAATCATCATACGAACCTATTGGAACTGCCAAATCCCAGTTCCGAGGTCGTTTACTCAAAATGTTGATCAAAGACAAACTTAGCCTTTTAAAGCCAAACTAAGGAACCAAGTGTTCCGATTTCAACCCGAACCCTTCCAAATCCCCACCCCTCCCAAGTCATAAAATAGTAAAAATGCATACGGGGAGTCTTATTTAGGGGAACGGGAATCTAGAACGCAAAACGACTGGTCGGTTACACTTCAAATAAAGAAAGATTTATTACTTAAAATTTTAATTGTTTTTTAACTCCTAAATTTTAGGGAAAATTATCAAATTATAATTTTGCCTAATGTGAAATCTATTTTTAAAGGTAAAAAAGACGAACGACATTTTGGTAAAGGACTTCTTGCTTTTAATATATTACATAGATTACTAGTCTTTGGGTTGGCGTGATGCGCGCGTACCCCATCTTGATGAATAACTTTTTTTAAAAAAAATTATATAAATATTATACTAAACAATTTTGATATATAAAATAAAAATTTAAGCTCATGAATTTGATGAATGTTGAACCTATATAGCTAACTTAATAATGAAAGAAACTTAGTCATCATTCTATATACTCTAACTTAAACATAATTCTAGCTTTATAATTTCATCACCTCGGTAGCTTTTGAAGATTTAAGGCCTTAATTTTTTCTAAGAGCTATTTTCAAGTTCGGCCTTTTTGTTTTTTGGGTCATTTTTCATGTTCATTCTATAAGACATAAATATTATCTAGTAACTAAAACAAGACAATCCTTTTTTTCTTTCTCGCGTACAAAGTACAAATTATTTTATTTCCTTAATCAATAAAAATTAATAACTATATGAATTGTGTTAGACATAATAGGAAACCGCTAAAGTAAAATCCAATAGCTATATTTTGAACCATAATTTGTAGGTGATTTTAAAATTCTAAATATTAGAAAATAATTAAATGATAACTTTGTTTAATATAGAATCTATTTTTAGAGGTGAAAAAGTCTATCACTATTTCGGATTGGATTTATGTAATTTATAATAATAATAATAATAATAATAATAATAATAATAATAATAATAAGAAGAAGAAGAAGAAGAAGAAGAAGAAGAAGAAGAAGAAGAAGAAGAAGAAGAAGTATATCTCGCATATATTTCGTGTGAATTTAAAGGGCAGTATTCAAAGAATTCTCCAATATTTTTTATTTGAACTTCATATTAATCGCATTTCATAACCTCCTTATTTTAAGCGTTATTAGTGTAATTTAAATGCATAACGAAATTTTCTTACATAGAAAAAGACATGCTAATAGTAGAGGTGCAGAGATAAAATAACTAAAAAATCATACAAGCAAAAGCAATAATACATATGAAAAACCAAATTTTATTTCATGATAAGTCGAATCAAATTAAATAACTTTTCTACCAACGAAAGCTACTTGGAAAATCTGAGAAACTAAAACAACTATCCTAGTTAGAAAAATTATTTATTTTTTTCAAATAACCTAAAAATAATAAAGAAACTAAAACAACTATCCTATCTAGAATAATTATTTATTTTTGTCAAATAACCTAAAAATAATAAAGAAAAATATGTGACTAATAAAATATTGATCCAACACATTTTCTTCTATCTTAATTAATTCTTCTCTCCTTTATTTTCTTTACGTGGAGATGGAACAGGTGATTGTACGAATGGCCATGCGTGATGAAAACCATGAATGAGGAAAGTTATTAACTTTATCGAAGATATGGATATTGATTTATGTCAACCTTAATTGGAATAATAATATTGTATGACCGCTGTAAAAGTAATAGTCGAAAAAATATATAAAATATGTATATTATTTGTGTATATAAATATTTTGTATGTTATTACAAAAATTATATAAATTTTATATACTTTTTTGACTACCAAATATAAATAATTTCTGCCGCCGGCTAAAAGTGATAATACCTCATCTTAATTACTGAAGTTTACATACAAAGAGAATTCTTAAATTGCGTGCAATTTGTAGTAGATAAACAGTGAACAATTTCCCTACATCTATTCAAACTCTAACGTGAAAAAAGTTAATTTGTTTTGTTTTATTTGCTTTTTATAACATTTAATTTTTGTAAAATGAGAACTTGTTTTGTAAGCAAATTCTAGTATTTCTACTAGTCTATTTATATGGTTAGCTTATTTGACGGGTTTTCTTTTAAATTATTTTGCCATATTTATTCCCTATTTATAATTAAATCAATATTATTAATCACAACAGGTATTTTGATTACGATATGAAAAGATTTTTTTTTTTCAAAAGTTTCAAAATTTTTCTTATAACCGAACATTATCTGAGTTATTAGGAAAAACTCTTGTATATATAGCTATTGATTATTGGTTTTAGATTAATAAAAGAGTATCAATATATATGGCAAACTTCTTCTCTTATAACTTTTTTTAAAATTTTTATTTATATTTTTGTGGTTGACAAATTTATTTTAACGGGATTGGAGTTAAATCGATATAGGTTAGTTTGAATTTTTTACATCTTTATATATTTTTTAATGGGAGTTTCTTACATCTTTATTAGTTAACTATATGACAGACCGAACATGCTAAAAACCCGACATCATGGATTTAGTTTGGTAATTGAAAAATCCGAGAGTCAGCCCGACCTATGTACTCCCTTACAAATAACAAATACTCAAGGTGGTCAGAATTAAGGCAAAGGTCCCAAGAAATCTTTAATTTTACGGGTAAAAGATTTGAAAATAAATAAAACACGAGATCTTTGCAGGATCATTTTAGTCAGTAGAGGAAACATGTTAGTAATAGATATATCAATCTTAATTAGTCCTGCAATTCGATTTGAAAAAACAAAAGTATGTTTTTCCTGTATTAGATACAACAGTTCCCTAATTTCTATGCCTATACATATCAAGAGCACCATTAAATAGGTTCACCCTAAACTACAAAAGTTACAATTCCCTCCAAGATATATGTACAACAACTACGCCTCAATTCGAGACAAGTTGGAGTTGGTTATATCATATTCCCTGAGATATCTGTACAGCATCTAAAAGAAACTGAACCAATGTACATAGCTGTGATCTTTCAGCTATAAAGCAGAGATGGATATCACACCTTCTTCTACTTTCCGAGTATTGCATGTAGCGATAGTCAGGATTTTCATTGTTTGAAGTTGAACTTGCGTACTCTCCTATGCAGTATGCAACAATGTTACTGCAAATGTCCGAGGCTTTTGACTTTATCGTCCTATAGAACTTATGTAGTAAACAGTGATGAACATGGACTACTTGAGAAGCGCCAGTGCAAGAAAGAAATAAAGCTTTCATGTTTCATTGGAATACAAGTCCGAGCAATCATCCTCGCATAAAAGCTTCATGCTTGTTCGGATAACAAAACATACCATTTCGTCCAAAGGGTTTCAGCGTCATCAGTTCCTCAGTTAAAGAAGTAGGGCGACTCGAGAACTTCCCTTAAATTGAAATCACCTCTTTTTGGTAGAGGAGGAAATGTTAATGCTGGATATGACTTCTGGAAGCTTCCTAGCAACTGCAAACAAGATATCATGTATAACAGAAGAGCAGTTTGAGAAATAGAAGCGGAAGTAATATCGGGGAGCTCTTGAAAGACAGCTCAGCTAGAAAGGATACTTCAGTTTAAAATACTTACATCTTCAAGAATAGGCATACTGTACAGCTCCACAAACTTTTCGCGGAGTATCCTGTTCATCTGGTCGACATCACATGCATGAGTCCAGAAGGAATCATGTACCCCTACAAGATTGGGAATTTGATAAATATTCTCAATTTAAAAGAAAAAATTGTATCAAACAAGACCAATACTTGAAAAATTAGCATGTAAATGAACTCTAACCCAAGTTTTAAAAATAGTTCAGAAACTTGAGCGATAGCTCTAATGAAGCCAGAAAAAAGCAACCAACGTTAAAACTTACACATTTCTCTCGGGCAAAGCAAACTCAACATCAAGATATTTCTCAAACAAAAGTCCCACCTACTGAAGTTTACTGAAAACGATATCTTTCTTCACTTGAAGGACTCAAATTTAGGAAACCGTTTCACTAAACTGTTTCACAATTGAGTTTTGGAAGCACAATTTCTACTTCTGTATGTTGTATGCAGGAATGCATAATGTGCATATAAGTGGTCAAAAGCTCAACTATATATTAGTTATTATTAGAAAGAAAGGGCAGCAAACCTGCAAATTGTAGTCCCGCATCCCTACAAGCAACAGCAGTCATCATCATATGCGAACCATCCAGTGAGTGCACGAAATTGGGAGGAAAAGCAGTTCTCTGTTTCCTGACCTCAACCTAGCGTTCAACGTAGCAATAAAATAGGCATCACACCTAAATATAAAATCTTAACAAAGAAAGAAAACACATTCATAAGAAGTATTACTTACTGCATCACCCTCACGCTGCAAAGCCAAAACTTGAAGAGAAGTTCTTATCTGCACATGTACGGAGTAAAGTATTAGCACGAATAAAGACGTTGCATGAGTGACTTGAAATTCATGGCCTATTTTTCTGAAGAGGACAGAAGGAGAAACTTGCAAATACTTCGCCTGTCGAACAGAAAAAGTTTTATATCTTCATTCAAGGCATATCATGCAGTTTAAAAAGGATCATTATGTAAGCCAATTTCTTATGTCACGCGAATTATTCAGTCATGCCTCCTCTCCTCTGATTTACACAATCTTATGAAGCAAACTCCTACTATTTTAACCGTTAAAATGGGCGACTTTATTAGTGGTGATAATATGTTAATCAATTTGCAAAACAATATAAGAACCCCCTCGAATTAAAAAAAATAAAAATAAAAAACTTGTCAAGGGACAGACTTAGAACTTGATTAAAAACACACTTACAACATGCCGCTGAGTTTTAAAGTAAGGCTGCACAACAGGGAGCCCCAGTGGTGTCGTCCATCGCACTGGCTGATTTTCTGAAGCAATCACCTGTTAAATGTCACTAGTTAAACTTTTGAAGTTAAACCAAACAAGGTTTTACATTACCCTATTAGTAGTTAGTAGTATTATCCAATAATAATATTAAATAGCTAAATAAACTGAAAACAAAGAGCTAGATAGTCAAGAAAATTCTTCTAAAAAAGAATTAGAGGAGGGGGAAGGTGCATGGTAGGTGCAAGTTGTATGGACCTTAGCACAGTCACCAAGCCAAGTCATTGTGCCACGTGCCGCTTGAAATAACTCCCCCAAAGCAGCTAATGTCACCTGAGGAGAAGCACGTGGACAAATATATAGTCAAAACATAAAGCTGAATCAGTTAGTCTTCTTTACACTACCAATGGTTTGGTTAGTCCTGTAACAGCCTTGGCAAAAGCTTTTAGGATAATTTTCTTCCTTTTTGTTTTCTTTCGATAAAGTAAGCTCTTACGGCAAATTTTTCATGGTCAATGGTATGGGTAAAAAGGATTAAAACACCATGATATCCTGTTAATGAAGGCAAGACACTTAGGAAAAGGTCTATCTCGTCTTACGGATTCAGTCATGTGAAAATTAGTGATGTCCATACGAGGTATGTGTTGATTAAATCAGTAGCAACAATTTATTAGAGAAGCAAAACAAGTAGATTCAGTGACGTAAGTTAAGAAACCAGCGAGTAGCTTCCTATAGTATTAGATAATCAGTGCTTACTTTAGCAGCATAGCAAGATGCAGTAAATAGCAGCCTATCATCATCGATAAGACCCTTCTCCTCCAATCTTCTTTTGATTTGCTCACGTGCTCCGACATAGGTAACACCATACACTGAGGTCATTACTGTCTGCTTCACCAATTTCCTGTCAACCTGAAAGTCTCGACAGTACCAAATATATTTAATTGGTATAATTTAAAAAACTAGAAGCGATGAGCCTAGAAACCTGAAGTTAACAGAGAGATAATACTGATAATAAGATAGAAAGACAGATAACCAAATGAAAACCTGGTCAATTAGGAGTTTGGCTAGTAAAGCATTAGGATCAGTTGCAGGGTCCTTGATACTATCTCCTCTGATAATATGATCAACCCTGTAATCAATAGTTGTTTTCAACAATCATTAGAGGAAAGAAAATACAAAAAAAATCACGAATATATTGGTGGTTTAATATGATCACGATTACTTTGTTTGTTATACTCTTTTTTCTTTCTGGGGTAGATAACTGTAACACAGTTGATATGGGTTATGACAATAAAAATATAAATAATGAATGCTAAAAAGTTGTAGCCTTCCGAATATCATATGCTCCACATGCAGTCGATAGATCCATCGGTCAAAATATCAAAACAAAAACTTAACTTAAATTCCACAAAAGGGAGCTTAGTTTTGAGCTGTAACTTAAGAATGGATTATAATCAGTACCTCAGAGCGATTTCAGTATAAACATCAGCTGGTTTCTCTCCAGCAACTAAGTTGACAGCTGCGGCCTCCATCTGTTAAAAATCACACAACCTCAGAAGATGGCATAAAGAGTAACTCTAGCACATAAGAAAACTTCCAAAGAAGATAAACATCATTGAACAAGCTAAAGTTCACTAATCAGAAGAAAAAGGAGTCAACATAGGTTAGAAAATCACAAAGACGAAATAGAAAAGCACACATACGCTATCTCTCCCCAGAGCAGCATAGTGCTGTAGGCCATTGCATGAACCATCCTACAACAGAATGAAGAGAAAGTTGTTAACATGAACAAAATAGAGAAGTTAAATCAGTTTCAAGCAAGCAAAAGTCACACCAGAAACAAAAAACAAAAGAAGAATGTCAATTTTCTGCTGAGTCAAAGTAATCATTGCGCACAGCATACTCTTTCCCCATATACTGTTTCAAAAGTCAATGAGAACAAAACAAAGCTTGAAACTTTGAGCCAATGTTGGAAACTAAAAGAGAAGGTAAATGTTCTTCTATCAGATCATTTTCGAGATAGAAATGTTTCAACTTTATTTTACTTATCTTTATTTTGTTCAGAGATTAACTTTTTTACATTCTTTAACCAAACCAAACAGATAAATGGAGTTGAACAGAAGACAAAAAATGTAAAGATGTAAGTATTCTACCTGATGAATAGGCAGATGGGAGATGACAGTATGTGGTGACGAGCTTTTTAAAGCTTCTGATAGGTTGATGCAAGCTGCTAAGCACTGAAAAGGATCCTCAGCATTTAACCACCATCGATTTCCATTTAGAGGATTGTTTGCTGAATCAAATATGTCATGAATGTGGTTTTCTACAAATGCAAGGCGTGCATCGTAGCAGAGCTTCTCTACTCCCCCTGCATAAAGACTTGCCAAATGTATTTTCAGCCAACGCAATCCTGACTTTCCTAGTGGTCGTCCTTCCGCAAATTCAAGGATTCCTCGACAGAGATCAGAGCTCAAGTGATTCAAATGAGGATGCATAGGGTATGCACGTCCTCGAAAATCAAGATTGTGAGGATAATAAAATCCTTCCTCATCTTTCAATTTCCGAGCAACCTAGTCCAAAGAAAGCCTGCTCAAAATTTACTCCTAAATAAACAAGCAAAAACAAAGGAAAAAGAGTTCCAAAAAAGTAGACTAACTGAAAGCTTGAGCTCTGTGTCACATCTTTGGGAATGCAACTCTTGGTTGATTTTCTTGGATTTTCTCACTTTCCATTTCCACTTTTTCACTTCCATTATATCATCGGAGTTGCTCAACTCCGGTATGGGAACCTACAAATAAACAACTTCTTGCAATGAAACACTACCTACAAAGGCCACCTGGTATTTGAAATGGCATTACCACCTGAATTTCTTTACAGAAACCATCATAATAACAGCTAAGAGAACTGAATATATTAAGCAGAATAGATAACACGCTAAGCATATGAAACTTATGAAGTGTAGAATAACTTTTTTGGATACTTATACGGGACAGAAATTTCCAGATAAACTTTTATACTCAGCCACATAAGATTAAATGGAATTTTAGCATATTGGTATTGACAAATACTGTAATTTGTGCTGTATCTCCTCATAAGACGGTAAAACAAAATTCAGATACTTATAACTAGAACCTTAAAAACAAACAAAAATAGTTTTTCTCATTTTTTGATAAAGTAGCATTAGAAGTGTTTCTTACATCTTTGCGATCCACTAGGCCAGCAATATTTCCTCCTCCAGCCCAAATACTCTCAACCACATTTAGTATCCTTTTATTCACTCTCCATTTAGTGCTTCCTAAGGTATCCAAGGCCTGCATATGAGTGCGAAAAAAGTTAATACACAGGTCAAAAAGCGCTGCCTATTAGAGCACAATCTGAAGCAGGTTAATTATCAGCAGCCCCAAGATGGATTTAGTGAATCACTATTGGAACTACGATGAACAAATTTTACAATTAAATAAGAGAATGAAAAGAGTCAATTCAGTTGAGCACAACTTGCAGCATTACTTTGCACAACTCAGTTGGAGCACTAAGAATCAAACTGTCACCTCATAAACTTGCTGCATTTGTTTCGTGGGAACACTTCTTACAGCATCTTGTTGCCTCCTAGATCCATGGGTGCGCATCAAATAGGAGGGCAAGAATAAGTATCCGCCTTTGTCATACCTGAGATAAATATTGCCAGATAGTTAAGTCCCGATAACATTTCTCTTGAATGCGACCTGATCATGTTCTAAGACAGATAAAACCTCTTAACTACAACTAAAACCTAAACAAAGGATCGCGGAGACATTATCGCTAACAGCTGAAAAAGAACTATACCCTCTCCATTTTTTGGGTGGCACCAACATAGGCACATAAGGAATCATCATCTGTTTAACCTGCAATAAGTAAATATTAGAAACCTGAAGCACAAAGTCACATCATTAAAGGCATAATAGTCATTAAACTGCCAAGTAAATCTCTGATTTTTCTTTATTCGGCAGACCTAAATAAGAAATTCTTTGTTCTTTCTCCCTGGCAGCTGCGCAGTAAACTTGTATTTTTGGCTTTTGTAAATTTTTTAAGCTCCTAGGAAATAGATGTGAAGGTGGCGGTATACAGCAAATAAAATAAATCCAACAAGCCTGATGTGACACCAGCATTCATTTTCATGCAACAATAGCAATATCGTAGTTTCAAGTCAAATTCATCTTTCCACACAAGTTATGTTATTTTTTAGTTCAAAACCCTTTGACTGGCAAAGAGAATATATGCTATCACTTTAACAAGTAAAAGAAACAGAATCCAGCAAGACCTTCTAGCTTATATACAACCAACAGGGCTGCAGTATCACTCCTGTTTTGAAGGGTGGCTAAAGTTATACTATAAGATAAACTAACTGAATACTTATAGAGACAGTGAAATATGGATATGATAAAAACAAAATAAGTTTGAATAACTTACTGTTCTGTCAACTCCCCCAACAACCAATGGATCACATTCGATGACACCATACTTCTTGACAATGTTCTTCCTACAAGAACAACAAACAATTTTGTGAAAGGAAAAATAAGACATGAGTCTTCTATCAGGAAGCCAACACCTAGGAGCATGCATTTTTTAAATAAACAAAGAAGTATGATGTTATGCTCCTTTAGGATATAACTATCAGAAAAGGAAGACGTTCTGACCCCGGATCTCTTGTAGCAATTCTGAATACGTGCCTGAACGCAGGCCTAATATCAGGAGGAGTATCAGCAAACTGATCCACTGGAGGTTGCACATAAGCTGTTTCTGTTAATAATTCTAAAAGCCGGCATCCTAACTGCATGAGATTAAGAGAAGCAGCCACTAAGGTAAGATTTTCACCTAAAATGTCAGCCATTAGTAGCTCTCACAGAGAACAAAGTTGCTAAATAACAAACCTTAGCCTGTGTATCCCGGCCCCAAGACTCGGGTTCTTCACTTTTCATCAGCTTTCTCACCTCAACTACTCGATTCCTTTTAATCAAGCTTTTGACCCGTTTCCTTAGAATCATTGTCTCCTTACTCATATCTTCTTGATTTTGAGCTCCAGTCATATGTTTCTGGAGTTTCTTTGTTTTCTCCAAGAAATTATGAATCCTAACCTGAGAAATATCATTAATGCAGTCAATTTCAAATCACTGGCATACCATTGTTTTAATGTGAAAAGGAAATATTCTCCCCCCCCAAACTCCTTCCTGGTGGGGAGAGGAGTAACTTCCCAATTGCTAAGCCTCACGTTCGGGCC